>SDVV010007556.1:0-17713 GCA_016164225.1 Gammarus roeselii
CTGTTGACTTCTTCTGAGGTGCTGTCAACTATGTTTGTGATGCTGTTGACTTCTCCTGAGGTGTTGTCAACTATGTTTGTGATGCTGTTGACTTCTCATGAGGCGCTGTCAAGTGTGCTCGTGATACTGTTGACTTCTTCTGAGGTGCTGTCAACTATGTTTGTGATGCTGTTGACTTCTCCTGAGGTGTTGTCAACTATGTTTGTGATGCTGTTGACTTCTCATGAGGCGCTGTCAAGTGTGCTCGTGATACTGTTGACTTCTCCTGAGGTGTTGTCAACTTAATTCGCTGTGCTTTTTACTTCTGTTCAGGTGCTGTCAACTTTGCTCGTGGTGCTTTTGACTTCTCAATTGCGGCCCTTGTGACTCTACTCGCGAGGTTGTCCCTCTTAGCGACGATGCCATCAACTCCGCCATGGCGACTGCTACCTCATCCTGCGGTGCTGCATTGAACTCACCTCATGAGAGCCCTCCCCCCCCCATCTAGACGGCCGTAATTTGCAATAGTGGGAGTCGAAGTCACGGATCTTAGCATGATGTTGGCCAGCCTCAAATATTATGCTAACATTCGTGCTTTCACTGCTTACTAAATCATCGCACCTGCCAGGACAGTCTCTACGGTCACCTGTGGACGGGGGAAGGGGAGGCAACGCCGCCGGGAAAAGCGAACACTCACGAGCTCTGCTACCAGTCTACTTTGTGAAGTGCGCGGCCGGTACCGTCTCTGAACAAATGACGTCTATGAACAGATGATCTCTGCTCATTTGGTACTACCCGCTGGAAATGATGTGATGTTTTTGCGTGAATATTTCTGTATTGATACTTGCAGATTAGAGACTGATATCTGAGCTTCAATTGACATGAAGGCGGGCAGATATTAGCATTGACAGCAAGGCGGGCAGATAGAAGCATTGACAGGAAGGCGGGCAGATATAAGCATTGACAGGAAGGCGGGCAGATATAAGCATTGACAGGAAGGCGGGCAGATATAAGCATTGACAGGAAGGCGGGCAGATATAAGCATTGACAGGAAGGCGGGCAGATATAAGCATTGACAGGAAGGCGGGCAGATATAAGCATTGACAGGAAGGCGGGCAGATAGAAGCACTTACAGCAAATGCCCAACGGAGCTTAGCTTGCGCAGGAAGCCGTGAGTCTTCAGCGCCTTCAATTCGTCTTCCTGTAAAACCTGCTTGTTTATTCCTTGATTGCTTACGCCTACTATCACTCTTGCTTGTTTACCCTCTTGAACCGTCATTTACGTTCAATGCTGTTTTTTCAATATGCTCTGCTTAATCCTTTCATTTGACTAAATATATCTACTTATTTTTAGAGAACCCTGGAGGCAGCCTCTCCGCTTCGGCTAGATGGGACGACTCTGTGCCAGCCTCAACTCCTCGCGTAGGTGTGGAAACACGCCCGCACTGGTTTCTACATCACACGACAGTGCCAACTCCGTGCGCGTTCAACTTCACACTGGAGTGCGGGGGACGCTCTTCTGCGGCGCTCTGAAAAACAGAGCCAATTTTGGGCATGCCCAGCTATCCACTGCGGTGTGGGGACACGCCATCATTGTGTTTTACACTGCATGTGGGTGCGAAGACACTCCATCACTGTGCTCAACACTGCATGACTGTGCAAACTCATTGTCAGTCTCAACGCCCCACTGCAGTGCGGGGACAAGCCTCGACTGTGTACTACACTGCAAAACAGTGCCAACTCTGCGCCCGTCAAAGCTCTCTACTGCAGTGCGCAGACGCGCCTACACTGTGCTTTACACTGCGAGACAGTGCAAACTCTAGGCCCGCCAGAACACCACACTGTGGTGCGTGGACCCGTCGACGTTGTGCTTTATACTGCTAGGCCTTGCCAACTGCGCGCCCGCCGCAACTCCACACTGCAGTGCATTGACATGCCTTCTATCTGTTCTACACTGCAGGACTGTAAACTCTGTGCCCACCCCAACTCAACACTGCAGTGTGGGGATATGCCTCCAGAGAACATCGTAGTCCCAATGCAGTCCATGGCTAATCAAAGGCAACTCGTGGACCCTGTACTGACAACGGAACCGAACCGTTGAAGGCATTAATCACATCCGAGATACAGACTGTGACCGCTGCTCCTCAAGAAGAATCCGTGAAATTTGAAGATGCAAAATTTCCAGGTCTTGATCTAGTTCATCGCATAGTACTGAAGGAGATTAAGAATGACAACGCCGAACCTCTCAATTTCTCCACCTTATCTCTCGAAAGTAGCACTTGCCCCTCTCAAGGGCAGGAGGCCAACGAAACTCCATTAAAAAAAGGGACAAGAAGAGTCTAGATAGTCACAGATCAGTTTGTCTTACCGCAGGCGTTGACGAATTGATGGATTTTTAAATACCGAATAAGTTACAGATTTCGAAGGAACAAAATTGTTGATTTGAGACTCAGCTCGGCTCTAGGCACAATGGCTAGTGTCTGACAAACCTGATGCTATTTTTCAAGAATATAATTGAAATTTACGACGCAAAAACTCCCATCGATATCGGATGCCTTGATTTCCAACAAGCGTTCAAATCCCTCACTGAAGCTTAGTTAGTACATTAAAGAACATCGGTATTCGAGGTGAGCTCATTAACTGGGTTAATTGGCCTAACGGACAGACGGCAGCGAGCCGTACTTTGCAGAGCCCCTCCCCTTGAGTTGACGTAACCAGCGGCGGGCCTCTGTAATCTGTTTTAGTTTTAATGCATTTCATGAAATTCACATGAATTTTGATGATAACATGCTCGCAATAAAAAAAAGATTGAAATCGCAAACAGAACGTGAGTGCCAGTAGATTCAATTAGATTTACACAATATTGTTGATTGTTCAAAACTTTTCAAATAAGGCTCAATGTCTATATTTGTAAAGTTGTTCAAACATTTGAAAACAAAGCTCAATGTCGACATTTGTTAAGTTATATACCTGGGTCATCCATTTCCGGAAAGAAACCTATTCCCGTCACCGAAGAGATCTAGTTGAGATCATTCGTAACAATTTGAAAAGCAGCACGCAATGCAACGATGCAAGTTTGATACCCCGAGCAAGCTTGTGCATGAGCAGCAGTATTCTTACATTGTACAGTGCAATCTTTCGACCGCTCCTGGAGTATTCAATCCATATCTTAATAAAACGTTATACAATAAGAGAAAGCTAAGCGTGAAGTTTTCAAACTCATCTCCTCGCTCTGCGATAAATTATACGAAAGACGACTTCGCGAACTAAGCCTTCAGTTGCGGGAGCAGCGTCGAGTTGGAGCTGACATGATCAAGTGTTAAAAGTTGGGAAGGGCTTGGAAAACGACGATCGAACGGGCCTTTTTACTCTCAGTGTGAACGAATGGACCAAAATCGTTGGTAACCGTTTCTCACTCGACCAGACTCTCCAGCAATGCAATCAAAACGTTCAAGTCATGATTGACAAATTATACCAGAATCATCGCTAATTAGTTTCTTGGTGTAGCAAGTTTCAGAAACAGTGTCTACAAAAGTGCCAGTTACAAGATGATGTCTGGCATCGACACCAGTACGGTTAAAACAGTGCCGACTTTGGCACTAGCACGGTTACCTTGATACCGGCATAGCTACCTGCTCGTTGTAAAATAGCGTCCAGCAATGACACCGTTCAGCATTGGTTTAACGAGGAAGGAAACCGAGACAATCGGAAATCAACATCTTGGGTCGGTTGCCTTCTCTTCGGGCGCTTATTTGAGTTGCTTCGAGTGTCATCATTGATGGCCCTTTGCTTCTACAACCTTCTTAATACTTTACTACAGATAATGCACTGATATATGCAGCGAGTAGAACAAGTAGCTATTATAGGGCAGAAACGCTAATTTTGTCCGCTCTACGGGAGTTTGCACATAACATTTCAGCGGCGGAAGGCGATCGACGCGGAGGCGGTCGACGCGAAGGCGGGCGAAGCGAAGGTGGGCGACGGGCTGGATGCCAGGCTTGCGGGACTAGATTGGGAGTTTTTATGTTATGAACATTTTAATTTCATTTTCTATTTGATGTTTATTGTGTTTATATTGTTTTTTCTTCTTTAGATGGTTGTATTGGAGTATAAATTGGTCAAGAACTGTTGCTCGTTATATATATGTATTGAGTTCTGGTAGGGATAGTGTTATAACAAGTATCTGGAGGGGTGGGGTGTAGGGATCCCCTAGGCAAAAAGTTTGATGCGCTCTGGCAAATTAGGTGAGTTTGCTCCTATCTGTTCTTTGACTTATCAGTTATTTCCGTGGCATGGTTGCTGTGTTTGAGTGAATGTTTCGTTACACATTTATGTCTGGATTATACTTCTATATATTTTTCTGTACATATATGTTTGTATTCTTATCTAGTTGGGGTATAATTGACTTATTCGGAGGTTGTTTGGTGGGGTTGTTAGCGGTTGGATGCTTGGTACCAGCCTGATATTAAATTTTAGGCAAGGTTCTGTGTATTTTCCAGTCGTTTATTTCATGTGTATATAATATCTATAGAAATAGTATGGCTTATTAGTCTGGTAGTTGACGAGTTGATGTTTGTATTTCGGGTTGATGTAGCAGCTTCATTACGAGAGTCTATCTACCCCATAACGCATTATCCAGGTTTGAACCAGATATATCGGTGTTCCATTGACGCGGTATTCCAACAGCGAGAGCACATGAACGATATGGATTTTTAGTAAGGTATCATATTGTGTTATGTATACATAGTAATGATCGGTAGATTTATGTTGAATTTGGAGAGTTTCTGGAATTTTGATTAGTTATCTCATAGTTATAGGAATTTAGGAATATTTTAAGTTTGCATCTTCCATGTAGCACACTATTTCAGGCATAATTGGTCGGCTATTGCATCATTTTGATATTTTATATGTTTATATAACATTCTGTTACGATTGAGCCGTGGTTATTTTGGTTAAAGAAATGTTAATTTAACCCTGTTTTGGAATTATTTGGAGAGTAATTTAATCGGATTTTGTATGTACTATAGCGTGTTCGTGTAGAAGTATTCCACACCATTTCAGCGTACGTTGCTCGCATGTCCTGGTATCTTATTCACGTCAGTTGTTTGGTTGGTTACCTGCATTTTTTTTTGTCTCGTTCGTCACGGTTTTTAATGTATGTTTTGGGTATGATAGAGGATTGATCTTCTTGCTTTGTTATAACTCGAGAGTTTTAGTATGTGTCTTTCAGTTTTGTAGGTTCTCTGTACAGTTTACATCTTCGATGCAAGGTATTAGGTAATTTATACAATATCGGAATATTACGTTTGGATTTGCAATGTAGAACTTTATTTCAGGTATAATGTAATTACATGTTTTTTTTGTGTTTTATATATTTTCTTACATCCTGGTATAATGTTTGACGTGTTATTATACATATAGAAGATCCCATTTGTTACAAGCTCGGTCTTGCTGTTAGGTTATTGTATGTTTATTGTAGGACTATTCTTCAATATTTAGGAGGAGTTAGAGGTGCCCCATAGGCAAAAGCCCGTTGTGTTTATGCCTGTTTGTGTAAGTAGACCGATTTGCTATATTGGATACCCTAGTGTATTACATTTTTAATGTGAATTAGAGCAGAGTAGAGCATCTTATTTGGCTATTTTTTTTAGTTGTTTGATGTTATTGTTGTATGATTTTTCCACGATAATCATAGGAATGTATATTTAAGAGGTGTAAGTCCGTACTGCATCTTTGTGGAATTTCGTCATTGAACCCTAGCAAGTGTATAGTGTAACGTTTTAGAAGACGATTTACTGGATGAAGGGGTCGTGGTGTAGAGGGGATTTACACTTTTTGGTTGTCATTTGGAGTTCGTCCAAGTTCAACGCAATTTTGTAAGTTCTTGTGGACGTCGATCGATCTTGAGTTCCATGGGTTTGTTTGAGAGGTTATTTGACAAGCTGCTAATCGTTATAGTGATTTGCTGAGGTCGTCAGCGAACAGAAGCCCAGCTTTTTATGACCACACTCTATGAGACTCATGTCAGACCCATTCTTGACCACTATACCTGTGTATAGATTCTTGGTTATGTCCATGATGTGACTTTGATCGACGTTGTTCAGAGACTATGGGATAAACAGATGCATGGTATGTCTGAGGTATTGTACCGTGACTGGGTGTTAGCTCTAAATTTGTTATATATCAGTGGTAGATTGCTGAGAAGTGACCTAGTAAAGCACTGTAGAGTTCGTTGTTATGACACAGTGGGCTTTGAATTGTTCTAATAGAGATATAATATCTTAGTTGGTTCTGTGATTTGTTATAGATTTGAATAAGTATCGTAGTAAAAATAACATTATTGTCATGAACTCAGTCATAAATGTCAGATATTTTTGGTATGGCTCTTATGTTATTAGTGAACGATTTTAGTCATGAACCAGATCACGTGGGACATTGGAGTAGGATTTATCATATGGGTAAGGTAGGATACGCCGTATATAATAGTTAATCAATGTTGCTTAGGGTAGAGTAGAGAATCTTATTTAGCTATTTTATAGTTGTTGTTGTATGTTTGATTGGTTATCAGAGAAATATATCTGTATTTGAAATAAATTCGCCTAATTTTCATGGAATGTGGGGTATAAAATACGCTTAATTAGATGTAATGATCCAAAA
Organism: Gammarus roeselii; assembly: GCA_016164225.1. Lineage (NCBI taxonomy): Eukaryota > Metazoa > Arthropoda > Malacostraca > Amphipoda > Gammaridae > Gammarus > Gammarus roeselii. The sequence goes on from SDVV010007556.1 coordinate 6,637, forward strand.
TACTGTTATGTTTTACCTCTCGATATTGGATTTGGGTCCGTTTCCATGTCGTCTTGGAGAGCTAATCTACCGGATTTGTGTAGAATTAGTGTTACAATTTCTTCAATACTTTAATGTACATCTCAATTATGTCATCAGTTCGTATGTCTTTACTAGATGCTCATTCCCGCAAATCTTACTTATATACATTTTTGGGATACGCTAGCAGTTTTACATTTAGAAGGTATTGATTATTTCAGGCTTTGATATGAGATTGCGTTCCAATACAGAATATCTGTCTTATTTGAGCGTTCACATTATCCACTATAGCATTTTTCACTAAAGGATTGTGATGATGGCCGAAAACCTAACCTAACTTAATCTAACAGAGATTTTTTTCCCCCGTTTTCATACTTATGTTAGGTATTTCTTCATTGATTTAAGCTTTATTCATATCAAATTCTATCCACTTGACTCTGTAGTTTTACCCATCTCTAGCAGATTGTGTGCCTACAAATATTTATTTGTTCCATTTGCTTGTTATAAGTCCAGTAATATCGACTAGTTTCACGTAATGTTAGGTGATCGCTCGTTAGAAAACTGTAGAGTTCAAAACGTTTATGTAAGCTTCCCGCATATGTCAGTGATTGTTATGGGTGTTAAAGAGTTAGCAAGTTTTATGTATGATTTAACTGTTTTAATAAGATTTTTTTGCTGTGTTGGATGTGTTGCTCCTATCTTTTTCGTCTGTTATAACGAATATTGAATAAATCCACTCAAACATATTTACTCCAGATCTGTGATGTAAGGTCCGCTGTCAATAAGACCTAGGATGTAAACCATGTCTAAAGTACATAATTTCCTAAATATATATCAATGTACGACAACATAGATCAAATATCAATGAATGCAAAAAGGGTTAACATACACTGCCAAATACATTAATACCTAGGCAAACTAACCTATTCTAACCAATAGTCATATATTTTTATTCAAGTTTGATGCTTATGTATGATATTGATATGTATGAAACTCTCCACTTGGGCTGTATATTTAACATATCAAAATTAGTTTGAATACATTTTCTTTCGCAGATGTTTAGATTCCAGAATTTTTATCGATATCTCTGTTACATGTTTGGATGAGACTCAGCAGGTGGGATCCAAGAGAACTAGTGCACTTCAATTTGTTACACTTTCTAATGTGGAACAGTTTCACGCTATATTAGATCCAAAGATTTAGTCATCCTAAATAACTTAACCAATAGTTATATATCTTCATTCAAGTTTGGTGGTTATGTATGATATTTAGTCATTATTATGTGCGATGTACAGATCCAATCCACTCCACACGGCTCTATTTCACGTAGTTTTTTTTATTGTCACACACCAGGTATACACAGATACTTTTACATGCATATACAGAGGCGTTAGCGTCACAGTGTCGGCTCATGTGTCGATACAATGCATATATACAGGGTTGTTAGCCTCACTGTGACGGCATATGTGTCGACACAATGCATATATACAGAGTCGTTAGCCTCACTGTGTCGGCACATGTGTCGATACAATGCATATATACATCGACTGGATCAGCTTCATGGTATGTTATATTAAAAGATCTATTCATCCTAACCTAACCTAACCTAACCAACTAGAAAAAGAATTATATGTCATCTTTAGAGATATCTTGCTCACGTATGATACTTATTCACCGACTAAATCAGCTTCACGGCATGTTTTGGCGAAGCTGATCCTAACCTAACCTAACCTATTGTATCCAATAAATTATGTATTTTTCCATTCGTTTTATCAAGCTTTCATGTGATTTTTTCAGAGTTTTAGGATTAATGCATAACAAATACCTCCACTTGACTACACATTTTGCTCAATCCTTTGCAGTTTTGATTCACACATCCAATTTTATCTAGTAAATCTTCAAAAACCTAATCTATCCTAACCTTATGTACGCTTTTCAGTCATTGATATATACATATGAACACCTTCCACACGGTTCCTTACAAAACTTTTACCGAATTCTTTATACTTCGGGGTCACTCTAAACTTATTTACGTTAGCAGAGAGGACAGATTTTCAATCTTAGATGGATTGAATGTTCTAAGAAATTCCTAATTGTTTTCATCATCATACAAACGGACACAAGGTCTCACACTATGTTTTTCTTATTTTCCTTCGATAGCTCCTGGCACTACATCCTTTGACGACTTGCACAGGAGAGTTGCATTTTCTTTCCTATAATTTTCATATTCCTGACAATAACTTGGTTTCAGATGTCTCCATACATGACATGTGGATTTATGTTTATTAAATTTTATTTTTTACTGGCAAAGTTTACAGACCCCCATCCCCCCATTACTTTCGAACAAACGACGACTCAAGCTATACCCCATCCTTCCACAACAGAATCACAATCTTGACTGAGCAAGATCTGATCGGACTCTGATTTATATCCTACCATTCTGTCACACAGATATACAGTAGCATTCACCCCGAGATAGGTTTATGGCAATGCGTGAAACATTTTCTTCTACCGACTTCGACAATTCGATGTAACCTCCGACTGACACGATGTTTGCAATTTCATCGCTTTACCTTTGAGTTTTAGGATATTATAAACAATTTATTTAGATTTTACATAGTTTTATTGCTGTATTATTAGTATTAATTACAGATCTTAATGGATTCATCAATACTCTCTAACTCGTTCATTTGATTTGTAACAACATGGTTCGTACATCCAACCTTACCCATCATCACGATGCTTCAGTTCCATCTCAAATTCTTTCATATACTCCTGCATATCTTTGATGCGAATGCCAAAGGCTGTTCCGTTCCCGTGAGTCTACAAATGTAATGATTTTTCTTATTGAACCTTAATTATTCGAAACTTCTCCAACTCAAAGTCATTCTGATCTTCATCATTGAGGAATTTTCGCATACGTTCCAGTTTTTTTTTGTTCTTATGTAAAAGTTGTATTCCAGAACCTCAGCATTACATCATACATCATCTAATCCCCTTGAACTTTGTCACATACGACTGTAACCCGTCGACATTAGTTACCCAAAGCCGACTTCCTTGCCTACATCATTTTTCCTTCATTTATATATGAATGTTATAACCCACTCTTTTGATTCTTGTGTCGCCCATTCTGAGATAACTTATATTTTCAACACTTGTTAATATTTGTTCGATCCGACTTGAATCAAATCGGAGATTTCTTCTTTAAAAATACGTAAACTAATTTTTGCCACGGTAACATTAATTGTTTTCTATTTAAGGATGAGCGTCCTGCTTCAGTTACACTCAACGTAACACTGACTCTAATCTAGGCATGCAGCTAGCTATTATAATGCGATCGCATGCTTTATTTTGCAAAACGTTAGGTCTATCATCGCTCGCCTTGGTCATCATCTGTGTATGCATGTATGTATGTACGTGTGTTATGTTTCTAGTTTCCGGATTGTGATAATCGGGCAAATCAAGGTTGAAATGATGAAACATTGGTTTTATAATTGTCTTTTTGTAACAGGTAACAAGACAAAAGTTGCTCTATCAATAGAGTACTGAATATAAAATTGATTGTCATAACGGACACAGAGTAACAAAAGTGTAAATGCACGCCAGGTCGAATAATTGTATTATGGTGTAAGAAGAGCGTAGAGTAGAGTTACGCCCGAGGGCGGTACATAGGTGCTCGAGTGAGTCTGACCGATCGCTGTCACCGAAGGCAAGTGTGTGTCTGCTGTCTGCCCTCTGTCGTTCGGGGCTGCCCTGAATAATATGTGGGAGGGCCAAGGTCATGAGATTGAAGGGGATCCTCAAATCAGGGAATAGTTCACATTTTTGGACCAGCTAAAGAGGCGGGCCTTCTAATACCCAGACCTCATTGGTACTCTACAATTGAGTTTTTTAACGGATTTTGTTGGCTCTTCCCATCTATTGTTTACCATATATGATACCCCTGAGCTAAACAGTGTTATGGGATGTAGTTTCCCCTCCCCCTATCGCTGACACGGAGATTTTCAAGGTGCGCAAATGGCCCTCACTCGTCAATGTCTCCTACGTTACACGATCTGCCAAGGAGCCACCTGCCTCTTAAACAAACATCGGAGGGGAATTAAATATATGCAAGGCAAGGGACCTCCAAGAAACTTGAGCTAAAGGTTAACAGGCCTAAGGCCTACACTGTTTCTAGGGATACAAACTACGCACCTCTCGATGGTAATGTTCGGTTAGCCAAGTTTATAAACATGTGCCAGAGGAGGCCGATCATAACACCCCCTTCCTTTATTTGAATGAATGTGTCCTCACATCCAAGCTCTGTGTTTGCAAGTTTTGACATAGTACTGCCTCGACCTGGGGGTCGTTCCATGTAGGGAGGGAGGCTGCGTGGAGTTTTTAGATATGATTGTATGTAATACAGAGTGCTAAGAGATTGGTTGTATTATTGATACGTTTTTATTAGTCTGGCGAGAAAAAAAAACAATTCTCTAACCGTGTGATTACTCGCAGCATAAACATTTATGGCATGTTTCGCACGGCTCGATCTATTGTTTAAAAAAAAAAACTCGCTACAAGTGTTAGGACATGGCGGCCAATTTATATATAGCTGAATGCAATTTTTTATTGAACTTAGATATTTTGCTTAGGGCATGCCACCATGTGCTAGACTCTCTCTGTACCTATCTTTACAACGTTATTCCTAATTGACAGGCTGCAACGGAAAGATGGGATAGAGACTGTCTACTGGTTTCATTGTATCATTTTGCTCATTTCAGCATATGTGTTGGTTCAAGGTACCGTTGAACTAACATAGGCAAAAAGGGAACAAAGCTTATGATCTAATAACACAATTCGGGAGTCATGACTTATAGAATAATTACTTTACACAATTTTATGGACATAGTAAAATATCACACGCAGGTGACAGGAATTATTACCTTACACATTATTATCGACTTGGTAGATATCACACGCAGGTGACAGGTTGACCCCTCACACATCTTATTAATTACATATTTTCACCTCTTCTAAATGAATTCACTAAACTCGACCTGGGTACGCAACAATCTAATAATTACATCGTACACACTGCATTTTACATTTGACCAGAAGAGAATTATTCGAATTGTGGTCATGATGTGTTATTTTCTGTTAATGTATTTTTTTTTTGGCTTACGCGTTTTGAACCACATGATTTGTGGGTATCTTATTCTGCTTGGTCGGTAAATTGGGGTTAACGGTTTTGAAATTCATGATGCTCGGTTTTACTCTCTCGTAATCCCACGCTATGTCTCCCGGAAGTTAAAGTGAAGCTGTCGTATGCCTATCTTTTCGAAGCAATTTGTCCGTACAGTTGCCACGACAAAGCTAATATTATAAATTCCAATGTTAATTATTTTCCACTTCTGACCTGAGTCAGTGAATGTCGCTTAGGAACAACTTGCCCGCTTCTGACCTGAGTCAGTAATTTTGTCGCTTAGAAACGACTTGCCCGCTTCTGACCTGAGTCAGTAAATTTGTCGCTTAGAAACGACTTGCCTTCGTTTCCCTTTATTTACCGATCCATTGCATGATTTGTTTGGTCATAGGTTTGAGTTGGTTTGGTGACGGTTTGTTCAATCATTCCTCTATTCACGCGTTCGCTCGTTTTGCACTCCTATCTCCACTTAAAGAAAAACATACTATCTTGACATTTGGACTAAAATTTTCTGCAAATGCATTCCGACCTGAATGCTGCACGGCACTTTACCGACAACACATGAAATGTACCTTACATGAAATAAAATTGAAATTTATAACTGTACATCGGACATACTAAACGTGTCACCTAACCAATTTGCCATGGATTTTTTTTTAATTGGACTGTAATATCCGGAAATATAATACCGCATTTCTACGCAGACTTGGATGCCACACACAATTTATTGACAACACTCGAAATCAATTTTTCATGAAGTGTTATTGAAATTTATGAGAGCTCATTGGGCATGACACTTGACCAGTTGGTCATATAAATTTGCACCTATTGCACACAAAGATTCGAAGTTAAAAAAAAAAAAAACTGCACTGTATGAACTTAGCCGCAAAACGGGACATAAAATAGATTATTGGGCGAATGACCTAATCACGAAATCGACTTTTCATGAAATGTTATTGAAATTTACGTGAGCTCATTGGACATGTCACATGACCAGTTGGTCATATAAATTTGTAACTATTGCGCACAAAGATTTGAACTGGAAACACATGACACTAAATGAACTTTATCGCGAAACGAGCATAATATAATTATTGAATGAACGACCTAATCATGAAATCGTATTATTTACCTCTACTAAATTCCATCGCCAAATGTTGTGAGCTTCTTACTATCGACCTCCTAATGAATAGTTTGGTTAACTAAGACAAATAAAACACTCACAATTGCTACGGTTCTTTAATCAACGAGTCAGTGAAATCCTAACATACTCTACGATAAAGGGATCAAAGATCTTACACCAATACTCAACTTTAGGTCCTTCTGCGGTGGCCGCCGGTGTTGGTCTGGTTTGTCCGCTCTGCGTTTTGACTAACTGTACCCAATCACTTGAAATCTTACAAAAAGGGGAGGCGCCTCGCGTTAATGTTTGAGATTGGAATTGTCCAATGAGAAAAGCTCGACCTTTAGATAACTGCTAAAGGGCGTGTCCTCGGATTTACTGGTGTCCCATTGGCACCCAAGTTATTTTATTCTTTTTATAATTAACACATGGCCCTCATGCAATTCTATAGCAGGCACCGAAATGCTGACCGTTCCACTTGTTGCACAGGCCCAAATGGCATACACTTACAAAGGCTCTCGTCTATGTAACCAAACCCGGGACAGACGTTATCCTAACAGACACAAGAAATGCTGACGTCTCCACTTGATTGACAGGCACAAATGGCCAACACTTACAACGGTTCTCGTGCGAGTAGAAGAAATACACAAAACGTACAGATTTAAAATTAGGCATCAATGTAGATATCAACACGACGGAGTTATTTAGTACAACAAAACCATCCTACGCTTACAGTAATATGTTTGGAATCCTACCCAGGACCCGTAGTCGCTGAGAGCAGTGACTATACATAAATATATATAAACCGATATGCAAAGTGTATAACAGAGGCCGATCATAACACATGTATAGGGGTGCGTACGTATGTACATGTGTATGTTCCAGCGTATGTACGTCACATGAGTTGAAAAAAAAGACAACAAAATATAAATTTAATACAATTTCAAAACTCAAAATTTCAATAGAATTTCAAATTTTTCCGACGCCCGGACAAAGCCAAGTCCGTCTAATGAAGTGGTAACTTGACTACTAAAGAAAGGTCCGGGCGTCGATTTTTTTTGAAATTTTATTGAAATTTTGAATTTTAAAATTGTATTGAATTTAAATGTTGTTAATTTTTTTACTCATGTACACGTACACACGCTTGAACATGCACATGCACATACGTACACACACCTATACACGTACATACACATACATACACAGATGATGCCCAAGGCGAGCGATAATAGGCCTAATGTTTTGCAAAAAAAAATATGCGATCGCAATATAATAGCTCGCTGCATGCCGAGATTAGAGTCAGTGTTTCGTTGAGTGTAACTGAAGCAGAACAGCTCATCCTCAAATAGACAGCAATGAATGTTCACGTGGCAAAAATTAGTTTACGTATTTTGAAAGAAGAAATTTCTGAAGATGATATGAGTCGGATCGAACGAAAATTGACAAGTGTTGCAAATATCAGTTATCTCAGAATGGGTAAAACATGAATCAAAAGAGTGGGAGATAACATTCATACATGAATGAAGGGAAAATGAAGTAGGCAAGGAAGTCAGCTTTGGGTAACTAATGTCGTCGGGCTACAGTCGTGTGTAACAAAGTTCAAGGGAAATAAGAAAGCCAATCTTGAAATTGATATGATCCAAGTGAAAAATCATCGTAATGACTGTAATAATGCTGAGGTACTGGAATACAAATTTTGCCTAAGAAAAAAAGAAAATCTGGAACGTATGCAAAAATTCTTCAACGATAAAGATCAGAATGACGTTGAATTGGAGAAGTTTTGAATAATTAAGGTTCAAGAAGAAGAATCGTTACATTTGTGGACTCACGGGAACGGAACAGCCTTCAATATTCGCATCATAGATATGCTGGAGTATATGAAGAAATTTGAGAGGGAACTGAAACATCGTGATGATGGGTATGGTTCGATGTACAAACCATGTTGTTACAAATCAAAAGAGTAAATTAGAAAGTATTGATGAATCCACCAAGGTCTGTAATTAATACTAATAATACATGCAATGAGTCTGTCAACTGCAGTGAGTCTGTTACCTGCAATGAGTCTGTTACCTGCAGTGAGTCTTTTACCTGAAATGAGTCTGTTACCTGCAGTGAGTCTGTTACCTACATTGATTCTGTCACCTGCAGTGTGTCTGTAACCTGCAGTGAGTCTGTTACCTGCAGTGAATCTGTTACCTACAGTGAGTCTGTTACATGCAGTGATTCTAATACCTGCAGTGAGTCTGTTCATTACAGTGAGTCTGTAACCTGAAATGAGTCTGTTACCTGCAATGAGTCTTTTACGTGCAGTGAGTCTGTCACCTGCAGTAAGTCTATTACCTGCAGTGAGCCTTTTACGTGCAGTGAGTCTGTCATCTGCAGTGAGTCTGTTATCTGCAGTGAGTCTGTTACCTGCAGTGAGTCTGTTACCTGCAGTGTGTCTGTAACCTGCAGTGAGTCTGTTACCTGCAGTGAGTCTATTACCTGCAGTGAGACTTTTACGTGCAGTGAGTCTGTCACCAGCAGTGAGTCTGTCACCTGCAGTGAGTCCTTTTGCCTGCAGTGAGTCTGTAACCTGCAACGAGTCTGTTACCTGCAGTAAGCCAGAAACCATGCAGTGAGTCTGTTGCCTGCTGTGAGTCTGTTATCTGCAGTGAGTCTTTTAGGTGCAGTGAGTCCGTTACCTGTAGTGAGTCTGTTACCTGCAGTGAGTCTGTCACCTGCAGTGAGTCTGTTACCTGCACTGAGTCTGTTACCTGCAGTGAGTCTGTAACCTGCAGTGAGTCTGTTACCCGCAGTGAGTCTGTTACCTGCAGTGTCTTCTATGTGCAGTGAGTCTGTTACCTGCAGTGAGTCTGTTGCCTGCAGTGAGTCTGTCAAATGTAGTGAGCCTGTTACCTGCAGTGAGTCTGTTACCTGCAGTGAGTCTGCTACCTGTAGTGAGTCTGTAACCTGCAGTGAGTCTGTTGCCTGCAGTGAGTCTGTCACCTGCAGTGAGTCTGTCACCTGCAGTGAGTCTGTCATCTGCAGTGAGTCTGTCACCTGCAGTCAGTCTGTTACCTGCAGTCAGTCTGTTACCTGCAGTGAGTCTGTTACCTGCAGTGAGTCTGTAACCTGCAGTGAGTCTGTAACCTGCAGTGAGTCTGTTACCTGCAGTGAGTCTGTTTGCTGCAGTGAGTCTGTTACCTGCAGTGAGTCTGTTACCTTCCAGTGAGTCTGTTACCTGCAGTGAGTCTGTTACCTGCAGTGAGTCTGTTACCTGCAGTGAGTCTGTTACCTGCAGTGAGTCTGTTACCTTACAGTGAGTCTGTTACCTGCAGTGAGTCTGTTAACTGCAGTGAGTCTTGTATCTGCATTGAGTCTGTTACCTTCCAGTGAGTCTGTTACCTGCAATGAGTCTGTCACCTGCAGTGAGTCTGTTACCTGCAATGAGTCTGTTACCTGCAGTGAGTCTGTTACCTGCAATGAGTCTGTTACCTGCAGTGAGTCTTTTACGTGCAGTGAGTCTGTCACCTGCATTGAGCCTATTACCTGCAGTGAGCCTGTTACCTGCTGTGAGTCTGCTACCTGCAGTGAGTCTGAAACCTGCAGTGAGTCTGTTAACTGCAGTGAGTCTTGTACCTGCAGTGAGTCTGTCACCTGCAGTGAGTCTGTTACCTTCAGTGAGTCTGTTACCTGCAGTGAGTGTATTACCTGCAGTGAGTTCGTTACCTGCAGTGATTCTGTTACCTGCAGTGATTCTGTTACCTACAGTGATTCTGTTACCTGCAGTGAGTCTGTTACCTGCAGTGATTCTGTTACCTGCAGTGAGTCTATTACCTGCAGTGAGTCTGTCACCTGAAGTGAGTCTATTACCTGCAGTGAGTCTGTTACCTGTAGTGGGTCTGTTTGCTGCAGAGAGTCTGTTTGCTGCAGAGAGTCTGTTTGCTGCAGAGAGTCTGTTACCTGCAGTGAGTCTGTTACCCTCACTGAGTCTGTTACCTGCAGTGAGTCTGTTACCTGCAGTGAGTGTATTACCTGCAGTGAGTTCGTTACCTGCAGTGATTCTGTTACCTGCAGTGATTCTGTTACCTGCAGTGATTCTGTTACCTGCAGTGAGTCTGTTACCTGCAGTGATTCTGTTACCTGCAGTGAGTCTATTACCTGCAGTGAGTCTGTCACCTGAAGTGAGTCTATTACCTGCAGTGAGTCTGTTACCTGTAGTGGGTCTGTTTGCTGCAGAGAGTCTGTTTGCTGCAGAGAGTCTGTTACCTGCAGTGAGTCTGTTACCCTCACTGAGTCTGTTACCTGCAGTGACTCTATAACCTGCAGCGAGTCTGTAACCTGCAGTGAGTCTGTTACCAGCAGTGATTCTGCAGCCTGCTGTGAGTCTGTTACTTCTCAGTGAGTCTGTTATCTGCAGTGAGTCTAGTACCTGCAGTGAGTCTGGTACCTGCAGTGAGTCTGTTACCTGCAGTGAGTCTGTGACCTGCAGTGAGTCTGTTACCTGCAATGAGTCTGTTACCTGCAGTGAATCTGTTACCTGAAATGAGTCTGTTACCTGCAGTGAGTCTGTTACCTTCAGTGAGTCTGTTACCTGCAGTGAGTCTGTTACCTGCAGTGAGTCTGTTACCTGCAGTGAGTCTGTCACCTGCTGTGAGTCTTTTACCTGCAGTCAGTCTGTTACCTGCAGTGAGTCTGTTACCTGCAGTGAGTCTGTTACCTGCAATGAGTCTGTTACCTGCAGTGAATCTGTTACCTGAAATGAGTCTGTT
>SDVV010007557.1:0-17712 GCA_016164225.1 Gammarus roeselii
CACTCCTCCGGTGCAATACAGAACACAGCCTGCCACTCCTTCGGGGCAATACTGAACACAGCATGCCACTCCTCCGGTGCAATACAGAACACAGCATGCCACTCCTCCGGTGCAGTACTGAACACAGCATTCCACTCCTCCGGTGCAATACAGAACACAGCATCCCACTCCTCCGGTGCAATACAGAACACAGCCTTCCACTCCTTCGGTGCAATACTGAAACCAGCATGCCACTCCTCCGGTGCAATACAGAACACAGCAAGCCACTCCTCCGGTGCATTACTGAACACAGCAAGCCACTCCTCCGGTGCATTACTGAACACAGCATGCCACTCCTCCGGTGCATTACTGAACATAGCATGCCACTCCGTTGCTCAATACAATTAAACTGTTTACAATACATCCGTCATTCTCCCCGTACAGAGTGTGTTATCAAACATTTTAACTAACGATACATCCTAGAGCGCGAGATAAATTTAGTTCCAAATTACAACGCAAACGAAGTTGAACTATGAAACTGCAAGTGCTTCCAATTAAAAATAAATAATTTGCTACAATCATTTAGGCCACTCTTTATTTTCTTTCATCCGTTAATGACCGTGCGCCCCAATCAACAGCCGTAGTGCGTTATCGGCGCCCAACAACTAATAGTTGATGCGTGTGAGTTTGACGCCCCAATAAATCTTCAAAGATCGCGATAATAACCGTGGGGCCGAGCTCCATTTAGTGCCCGAACGAACGTTGGAAATAGAGAAATGGTCCCCGTGCTTGGCAGTGCTTGGCCGATTACCTGTCGACCCTTCAAGGGTTGCTCATTGTCCCCGTGCTTGGCAGTGCTTGGCCGATTACCTGCCGACCCTTCAAGGGCGGCTCATGGTACCCGTGCTTGGCAGTGCTTGGCCAATTACCTGCCGACCCTTCAAGGGCTGCTCATGGTCCCCGTGCTTGGCAGTGTCTGACCAATTACCTGCCGACCCTTCAAGGGCTGCTCATGGTCCCCGTGCTTGGCAGTGTCTGGCTGATTACCTGCCGACCCTTCAAGGGCTGCTCATGGTCCCCGTGCTTGGCAGCGTCTGGCCAATTACCTGCCGACCCTTCAAGGGCTGCTCATGGTCCCCGTGCTTGGCAGTGTCTGGCCGATTACCTGCCGACCCTTCAAGGGCTGCTCATGGTCCCCGTGCTTGGCAGCGTCTGGCCGATTACCTGCCGACCCTTCAAGGGCTGCTCAAGGTCCCCGTGCTTGGCAGTGTCTGGCCAATTACCTGCCGACCCTTCAAGGGCTGCTCTAGTAGATAAAAGTGTAGTGTTTAAATCCTAATAAAGAAAGTCCTATTTCACTGTCTTCTAACGATCAATACCACGTATCCTAATATAAAGTGCCATATTGCACTGTCTTCTAACGATCAATGCCTCGTATATTTATAGAAAGAGCTATATTGCACTGTCTTCTAACGAGCAATACCTCGTATCCCTATATATAGAGCCATATTGCACTGTCTTCTAACGATCAATACCTCGTATCCTTATATGAAGAGCCAAATTGCACTGCCTTCTAACGATCAATACCTCGTATCCTTATATAAAGAGCCATATTGCACTGTCTTCTAACGATCAATACCTCGTATCCTTATATAAAGAGCCATATTGCACTGCCTTCTAACGATCAATACCTCGTATCCTTATATAAAGAGCCATATTGCACTGTCTTCTAACGATCAATACCTCGTCATGAAGAGTCAAAGAAGTGTGAGTCAGAAGAGAATACAAGTACATTTCATTTGCACTCTCCACAACAGAAAACATATATTCCAACGGTATTAGGGAAAATGTTCCTTCGGTTTTCCTGGAAAACTAATTAGCAAATGACCTGTAACTTATTTACCAGAGCCATCCTATTGTGACAGTACCCCGTAGGACATTAACAATAGGAGCGCAGCTATCAGCCTTCTGTCTAGTGTGTTGATGATACTGGGTATTATCATTCCGCCAGATGGCTAGTGCGACATTACGTACATTGATAATAAAACGAGAGGGGGAGGAGGGATGTTCCACTATTCTCCCGCCATTGATGTGCCTGTCTGTCTTCAATTGAGTCACAATATTAGTCATTTTCCCTTCTATTAAGACAGCCAGACGGAACATATATTTTCACCTGTATTACATGCTTGGTAGGTATAACATCAATGGCCACTGTCTGTTGCGTTACCTTGGACTGACCATGTCGTTAGATATGATACACAATATACATCAAACAACAACTAGTCACAGATTAGTGTGAGGCCCTATAGCAATACACATTCATCTTGTTTCATCACCTAGAGAATACAGTAGTTTAATCATGACACCACGACTGGCCCTGGCAATGCGCTGCACAACGTGACTGGATGAAACTTTGACGTATTTTGCACTGTGCATTACATTTACCTATACAGGGTCATAAATCATGATACATTTGGTACTGATCAGTTCTATTGCGAGGGGTGATGCTGGAGTCCATAAACTCCCCCTCCCCCTCCCCCCCCAGATGACTAAGAAAAAATATGAATTCCTGTATTCGATCTGCAGAATATCCGTTCTTGGAAAAATGAGACTTCTTACCATCTGGGGGAAGAGATCCGCATGAAGTCTACGGGTTTTACTCCTAGTGTTTCGCTATCTCGTTTCGAACAAGTTCTGAACAATTATTTAGGAGTGCTGCTTGTGCTACATGTAGCTTACGAGCGAATCATCGTTCATAACACCAAACTAGTATCATTTATGATTATAACGAGCTAAAGACAAAAATTAATCAACGGAAAAAATTGATGGAATCAAAATTTGAAATACAGGAATTTGTTTTGTAAGTCAACAAAAAATAATAACTTTAATTGGAAGAGAATCGAATGTTCAAAACGGAAGACATTTTGCACTATTTGCTGCTTTTGAATATGCAGTTGTACCTTTAGCACGTTATAATACTTGTAATAGGCAACTGCATAATATGCAGTGGTCCCTTTAGCACGTTATACAACAGGTAATAAGCAAATGCATAAAATGAAGTGGTACCTTTAGCACGTTATACAACATGTAATAGGCAACTGCATAATATGCAGTGGTCGCTTTAGCACGTTATACAACAGGTAATAGGCAACTGCATAATATACAGTGGTACCTTTAGCACGTTATACCACATGTAATAGGCAACTGCATAATATGCAGTGGTACCTTTAACACGTTATACAATATGTTATAAGCAACTGCATAATATGCAGTGGTACCTTTAGCACGTTATACAACAGGTAATAGGCAACTGCATAATATGCATTGGTACCTTTAGCACGTTATACAACAGGTAATAGGCAACTGCATAATATGCATTGGTACCTTTAGCACGTTATACAATAGGTAATAGGCGACTGCTAACGCTGTTAAATCGATTCGATTAGATAGACAATTTGCTTATAAATATAAAATTGGGAGATTTCTTCGTTCAAGATTGATTCACCAAACCTTTACAAATTTGTGAAAATTTGTTGGGATTGTGGACCCGGTCCATCTTTGCCACCGATTATTAAACCCACGCCAAACCTATCGAAAAATACATAACACAGCGACAGCGCAAGTTAGCCAGCTTTACACCACCATTCCCTCCTCTTTAGACAACACATCTAGGCACAAACGCACACACATTTCAAGACAACACATATATGCGCAAACAGATGCACACACACTTCAAGACAACACATATATGCACAAACAGATGTTTACTCACTTCAAGATAACATATATAGGCACAAACAGATGCACACACACACTGCAAGACCCCACATCCATGCACAAGCAGATGTTTGCGCACTTCAAGACAACACATCTATGCGCAAACAGATGCACACACACTTCAAGACAGCACATCTATGCACAAACAGATGCACAAGCACTTCATAACTCTTGCATTGGCTGCCAATAGAGCCGCCGGAAGTGGATGCGTAGGAGATGTTGTTGCCTAGGGGTGACAGGTGCGGGAACTATTCGGCCCTCCAGTCATACCAACATAGACTGGGCAGGGCTCCTTTTGGTCTGTGTCACGATGTCTGCAACGCCACGACGTCGTGCCCAGCCATGGCACCCGGTAAGCTCAATGTTGAAACCACATCACGGCGTGATCTGAGCAAACGTTATCGAGACAGCTTCAACTTCCTCAGTGGTGTAGGTCTAATACAGAGGTCTCTATAGGTCGTAACATTTTCAACATGAACATGTCGGTGAGTCTACGGGCTTTCAAACTGTATGCCGGCTGTGGCTAATCAACCGCACGAGGAGCTAAGGATAAGCTACAAGAGAAGCAACGCATAAATTAACATTGAGACGACGCCACTTGAATGGATCTGAATATTCGCATATCCGGACACACTGCTCATAACAATATCTCCGGCAAAGATACTTTTTTGACAGTAGCTCACAAACAATCACATTTCAATAATTCTATCATGTGAGCATGTCCTACTTAAGTGACGTATGTATGCTACTGACTCAATACGGATTATGGTTGACATACCTTACAATTACTGTACTTAGAAAAGTAAACAAGCTTTACATGCATACATTTGATATGATGGCCCGGAGCTCAGTAGTGGATGGAGCGCTGAAGGATTCTGCGTTGAATTAGAGACAGATTCATTTTTCAAACAGAATACTGGCAGTAGAAAACAAGATTATGTATATAAATATATTTCAAATACACTCAACAACAATATGTACCTTTGAACTTCAAAATTATTCCATTAAAACGTTCTCTGCTCCATTAGAAAAAAATATTCATCTGAAATCCTCATTGAAGTGCGGGTTGTAATCTGAACATTAAACGTACTACTGCTCAGACCGACACACAAGCATCCACATCTGGCGGGGGCCAAACGTGTAATACATCAGTTAATAGAATCTTATAGACCTCATAGCAAACATGGGCTGAGTCAGGTGACAGGAACAAGATAAATCAGCAAAACCTCGTTTGATGTTTGCAATGTCTGACCTTGATAAGTTGCCCCCATAGCTCACCCCCTCCACTCCCCACCCCTCCCCTCCACACCTCTTCCCACTCAACAGTAGGCAGCACCGAGATACACCAAATACGGTGCTCATCTAGTAATGCATCTAGATACTAATTCAAAATACTTTGTTCCACATCACAAACATCGAACAAAGTATCTATACAACGTATCTAGATATTTTGCCCACCTCACACCTGAGGCCGCATTTGTCGCAGTTTAATTTTCTTCCCAAGCCATTAAGTCAAAAACCGTCGCCAGAAGTGAAAGATTTCACTTGATATTCCTGAAAAGTTCTTCGTTATAATTTTAGCGTCATTGTCTTTACGGCATATTTATTCTATGAAAGGGCTGGCAAACAAGAATGGGACCGTCTCTCATGCATCCCCCCTCTTTAATTCCTTCCACTAAATTGATGCCTGTGGCGATTACGTTAGGTATAGGAAGATGGTAGTTTGTTAGTGCTTACAGACCAGGTAGCGAGAGGAGGGAGGAGGAGAGGGAGCATTTATGGCTTGATCTGAGTGAGTGTATTATGATTGTAGGTAAATTAAACGTGATGGTACAGAATGAGCTAAATTCGAGAGGGAGACGCAGTGGGGGAGAATGTGGTTGGGAGGTCTGGCGTTCCTGGCAGACATGACTGGAGAGATCCTGATAGGCTTGTGCATGTCGGGGAAGCTGCATGGTAGTGGGAAACAGTTGTTTAAGAAGCGAGATGTCCACAAGTATACATTGGTAAAGATGCTCGTGTGCAGTAGAGGATGGAACGCTGAAGGATTATGTATTGTTTTCGAGGAGAGTGGTGAAGAGGCTATTGGATGTGCGGGTGTTGAGAGATGAGGGTGAAGGCATGACTCATCATCTACTAGTGGAAGGAAAATTGAGTGTGAAGCAGGAGCGGATTATAAAAAGAGTAGGGCGGAGAGAGTTAATGAAGGTGAGTAAATTGAAAGTTTCTACCAGCGTTGAGGAGTTAAAATGGGCAGTAAAAGAAGAGTATGGCATTGTGAAATGGCAAGGCCTGGATAATGTTGTAAGAAAATATGAGATGTTCAGAGATTCGGTGTGGAGATATGCGTGAAATGTAAGTGCCGTTCGTCGAGTGGACTGATACAAAAGGAGGAGTTGCGAGTGGTGGAACAATGACGTTGAAATGGCGTTAGCGCAGAAGCTAAGGTGGCGGCCTACGAAAATGGAGAGAAGAGAAAGAGGTGGATGAGAGTGGCGAGGAAAGCGGCAAGGGACGGGTGGGCGGTTGCACGATTATATTAGGGAGAAAGATTAAATTTCTTGAAAGCGAGTGAGGCAGGGGCAGACGGGAATAGAGAAGATGGTGTACGATGAAACGGTCGGTTGTCGTTGAAGAGTGTCTGAAAAGTTGATGAATGTTGAAAATAAGAATTCTGACGAGTATGCTGATGATATCAGCGAAACTGGCGTTGTTTGTGGTGGTGCATGAAGAACTGTATTGGGAATTGCTAAGGAAGAAGTGCAGGAGGCGGGGGAAGGGACAGCCCTGGTTTGAACGAACATGCTTTTGAGCAGCTGCAAAAGGGTAGAGAAATGGTGGTCGAATTACTGGTGGGGCTATTCAATATGTGACTGCTGTGGGGTGGGATAGCGATTGAGTGGCCCAAAGAGTGCAGTACATAAATGCAATGTATAAATGCATTGTATGAATGCATTGTATAGATTCACACGAGATGAAAAGGAATGTAATAACCCTATTACATTAGTAGTTATTGTGTGCGATGGTTAAGTTTTACAGTGCGTGAAAGGGGATTTTTGCAGCGAGACAAGTTTTTAAAAAGTACCCTGTGAAAGGAAAGACTGGGTTCTGGGCCATCCCAGATCTGGAAAAGACCTACGATAGGGTCGAAAGGGAGGCGTTGTGAAGGGTGTGGCATTTGCATGGAGCAGGAGAAGATTTGTTCTGATGGGTTCAGAGTTCTCATGTTGGCAGCAAAGCATAAGTCAAAGTAGGAAAAGAGGTGAGAGCTTGGTTCCTAAAGAAATTGGGACTGTGACATGATTTCGTTAGGTCTCCGTGGCTATTGAAGTGATCATGGAGGTGAACGTGAGTGCACTGGGTCAATTGAGTGGAGTTGGCAGTTGAGTCGGTTGCTGTATGCAGATGATACGGGACGTGTGTCGGAGTTTGGTAGAGAGTATGAGAGGAATAGGCTACGAGTTAATGTGAGTACAAGTAAAGTGATGAGATTTCCGAGGAATGACGATAAGAAAGAGATTGGAGGAAGCTCAATGTTATTATTACCAAGGCTCACATGTTGAAACCCGGACCTGTTGGGAACCGATTTGAAATCTGGCGGGAAGGAAGGGTGTCAAGTGTTTAGTAAGCTGAAGAGTGTATGTCATATCTCTATGTCCGTATCATATCTGCATGTGTAACAAAGGAGGCTTCCGGCACGTGACGGTCACCGGTAATGAATATTAATACTGATTATAATTATAATCATATTTATTTAGTCACAATAATGGTTAAAAAATGAAACAAGTTCAATATAAAAAGTATTCCTACAAATACATCAAAGATATCACTAAAAAAAACGTGAAGACAGATCAAGATTGAAATACACGACAAAAAATCATAGATTAAGTTTGAGACAAGCGTGCTTATTTTTCCTTTTATGTCCCTTTCCCACATGAGTATGTATACAAACAACAATGTAGGAGAGTTTTAGTATAGAGCCACCTTTCAGTGAACATACTCGGGGTCGCGTCTCAACCTGACAGCCACCCGCATATAATGGCCCCACAACCTAGATATGCAGTTAGGGGTTAAACATCATTCCTATTAATATCGCGATCTCCCTGCTCAAGCAGTATTCTGTCCCATCTTTCTTCAAGTGGGGATGGTTCGTATCTCTCACTGTTCCATATTGCCTCCAGGAAGAGATTATTCGAGTATTCAATTCGTTCCTGGAAGCTGTATGCACTTTTCCTTGCTCGTACTTTCATGCAATCATCATCATATTCTGCAAATACTAGGTTAGCAGCCGTTCTTCTTGGGACACCCACCAATTTTTCTGGGTATGTCATTGTATGCTACTTTCAGTTTGCTCATAGTAACCCTCAAAATTTTACATCACAATGAGTTACAGTATATATGATAAGAGTACATTTTAAAAAGATACAGCTTAACATCCGTTGTAGAAAAATTGAATTTTCTTACCAGTTGGTTGCCAACCGCATTTAACTTTCGGTTTTGTTTAGAAATATCGTCATTATCACATCGGTTATTTGTTATTAAATGCCCCAAGTAAGGAAACTATATACTTCAGCGGGGTCCCGCTAAGTATACCGTCCGTTATGTACTGGAACCCCTGGTTGGGTGGTTTCTCTGGCATACACACTGATTCACTAGTATTGTACTCGATGTCTAGTTTCGTGGCCGGCCTCAGTCTCGCATATACTTAGCATCGTCTGAAGAACATCAGCATGTGGGGTCAGAAGGACCATGTCATCCGCATAGTCCTTTGTAGATCAGGCCAACAACGTAATTTGTAACAGAAGACCAAACCAGGAGCAAACGATCTAATCTAAAATGAACAGATGTTATTCGGATGCATACGACCATTAATACGACGCTCGGGACTGACAATAACAACTTCATTGACATGAACTCGTAATAGGATGAGTCAATTGACGGAAGAGTTATAATATTTAGCGTATACGTGTGTACGTGACGTGTATACGCGATGTGTCAGGAGCGGAGGGAGAAGGCCTAGAAGTTCAGTGAGTATTAGCCAAACCTCGAGCTCGCTCGGACAAAAGATTGCAGCCCCTCCCAAAAACCTCTCCTTACATTCAAACTCATAACTTGTTCGCTTGCGGGATTCAAAGTGTAAATAAATATTTATCGTTATAAAGCCACCAGTGTTTCTGTGTAAACATCCTCTGCCCAGAATTTCGGAAAATCTAACAAAGTGATAAGCTGTAAGGTGGTGGGTATGGAAGTGACGAGAGGGCTTCGAGAGGGGATAGCTGTTCCAATTGTGCTCTGTGAAGCTGAGACGTTGGAGGTGAGAGCGATTGAGGGAAGAAGGTTGAATGTTTTCGAAACGAAATGCTTGAGAAACATGGCCTTAGTGACGCAGGAATATGATCAATAATGATGTTGTAGTAATTGGAACAAGGATGGGGAAGGAGGTAGGTCTAAGACAGAGTAGATCAACATGTTCGGATGTGGTTCGGACACTTGGTAATGATGAATACTGGAAGATTGGGGAAAATGGAGATGAAAGCGCAAGTGGGTGGGCGTAGGTATAAAGGATAACCGAAGTTTTGATGTATGGATGGGGTAAAGCCGGCTTTTGGGAAGAGAGACTTCCGTTTGGAGATAGCGAGAGAGCCTGCAATGGATAGGCGTTAGTGGGGAATGATGGTGAATGGAGTAGTCTTTATTTCCCTCCCTTAACGTCTTTTGAGAAACGGGGTGAGCCAGTGGAAACTGTCAGGCCCTGCTGCTGACACTGATCTTGGACCTTTCTCCTGACCTAAAAAGTGTGTGTTGTAGGGTTCTGGCCGGACCCCCTTTACGCTAAAGGGCTAATATTTCGTATGTGTATGAGTTGTATGGGTGATTGTGAAGCGCATCTATTGAGATCGTGGATTAAAATGAATAAATGGAATCAAAGTCGCCTCAAATCTAAACATGGCGTAGGGACTATTTGCACTTTGGTCTACGGACTTTGGGCGGAATGTTTCATTATTGTCAATGCAAGTCTCCTCGAGAGATCATCAAATGAAAACGACGTAAGCCTCTGCTCATTTATGCCGTGGTAAGACAAATTGTTGCCATCCACGGAATGTAGAATCGGTAATCCGTACAAATCATAACTTTTAAATCTCAATATCGACCGAAATGTCGTATTGTACCATCTCTGATTTTTTTCCTAATCACATTTCTTGTTCATGAATGCGACTGCATCACGCTCTTCAAGATACTAGTTAACTATACAACCGAAGAGACCAAGATAATCTTGACCTATATGGCCTGGTGTTTGAGTGGGGCTCAGTGGCCGCGACTACTAATAATCAGTTAGGCACAATCGATTCCAAGATATTTCCTTGAATATTACCGACAATTGCACGTGCCAGTCACGACACCGGGTGAAATCATAAATGGCCGTTTCACAGCATGTCACTCCTTCGGTGCAATACAGAACACAGCCTGCCACTTCTCCGGTGCAATACAGAACACAGCATGCCACTCCTCCGGTGCAATACAGAACACAGCCTGCCACTCCTCCGGTGCAATACAGAACAAAGCATGCCACTCCTCCGGTGCAATACAGAACACAGCGAACGTGTCATTCAAATGACGTCTAAAACGTCGCAGAGATGCTCTGTGTATCGGTACTGATCAGAATGATATCTCTCAAAACTTATATTGAATGTGTAACAAATAATCTAGTCCATTTCAACTGATAATATTGTCGCTCTGCTTAAAATTTTAGAGAAAGAATCATGCTTCGCTCATGATTTTTTCTGCATATTGGCCGATACTAAACTACTCTTGCTTACCGTTTTCTCTGTATACTGGCCGATGCTTATCTGTTTTCGCTTTCTGTTTTTCTGTTTATTGGCTGATACCAATCTGTTATCGCCTACTGTTTTCTCTGTATAATGGCCAAAACTAATCTGTTATCGCCTACTGTTTTCTCTGTATAATGGACAATACTAATATGTTAACGCTACTGTGTTTTCTGTTTATTGCCCGACCCTGATCTGTACTCTCATACAAAAAAGTGAAATGGAATTATTGAACCTCGGAATTTGTCACGGCTGAAATTATGTTTTCTCGCGAATATTTGCATTAGGTAGAGTGCCTCTACTATGCACTGATTCCAGGCCGACAGATGTCATTGACCAATATTTTATTTTAACGAGAACTGTTTGTAAATGTCATGATCAAAAATTCTGCCCAAAGATTTGTACACTAGAAATAGTAAATATGTTAGCGACTATACATACAGGCTGACACAGCCGCAAGGCCGGATCCCCGAGGAGGGGGTGGTCGACTCCAAGACGCACCTCACACTCCGGTCATGCACACATGCCAAACCTTTGTCTTTAAACGCTTTAGGATCCGACCAAAACTCTGCAACACTTGCTTCGGGTCATGAGTGAGGTCCGATATCAGAGTCGGCAAGAGTGCTTGACAGCTTTCTCTTGTTCACTCCTGCTGCGTCATCCTTACTCTCAACGTGACGCTAAGGCCCGAAATCAGAGCTTCGCCTACACTCATCCATTCAGTCATTATTCCCTCGCGCCTACCCATCACACGCACTCTCGCTTCTGCCAAACTGAGACTTCCTGTCCCTAGTATCTGCTTTACTGCATCCATCTACTCAATCTTTGGTCTTCTACTACGCCTAGTCCACTCACTTCTGCTTCATTACTCTTGTAGCCAAT
This sequence comes from Gammarus roeselii, assembly GCA_016164225.1. Classification (NCBI taxonomy): domain Eukaryota; kingdom Metazoa; phylum Arthropoda; class Malacostraca; order Amphipoda; family Gammaridae; genus Gammarus; species Gammarus roeselii. The sequence goes on from SDVV010007557.1 coordinate 11,466, forward strand.
CTCCCAACATCCATCCTCATCATGTGTCAAACTAACTCAGCACACGTGAATCTACTCTGCTCTCCCACCTACTCACCATCCCTGTTCTAATAAAAACCACGTTATGATTGATCATATCCGTCAGCGTCACTTGATCCATGACTCTCCACATTTCATCTCAAAAACATTCAATGACCTTCTAACTTCCGCTCTCGCCTCCTACGTCTCAGTCCCGCAGAGCAAGCTGAGGCACCTACCCCCATACAACCCTCATTTTGCTTACTTACTCAGTGTCCTTCAGCTCATTACTCTTCAGTGCACCCAAAACTTTACACCCTTCCTTCATTCTGGATTTCACCTCAGTTTCCACTAGTCCAATCGTATCCACACGAGAGCCTCAGATTTTAAAACACGGAACTTTCTCCAATAATTCTTCATTTAGTCGGACACTAACTCTGACAGCAATGCCATTCCTAGACCATTTAATTACCTAATTTTTACCCTCGTTAACTCGCGGCTCCCTCCTCTCCCACTCACTACCAAACACCGATTACTGCCTGCACAACTTCTCCTCCGAATCTGCCTCATGAGCCGTAGCATTGAACAAAGCGACTGACTAAACGGCCAACTTCACCCATTTGTTCTTAACAACTCTAAGCCTTGATTCAAATAATTGTGTTCACCTCCCCGACCAATCGGTCCTGGAACACATACCGCAACCTTGTCTCAGTCTAACTTTTTTCCCCTAAAACCAAGCACGCACCTCGCTCCCAACTCTGACACATGCTCCGCTAACAAACAATAATTTCTGGACTGCTCTTAACAAGTTTTCGCTTACTCCACGCAAACGCAACTTCCTTTACAACGCCTCTCTGTTGACCCTATTGTAGGCATTTTCCAGATCCATGAAGACCCAGAAGTCATCCTCTCCCCTTGTAAGGTATTTCTCACAACTTGTCTCACTGCAAAAATCTGATCTGCACGTCCTCTCCCACTCCTAAAGTCCCCCGACCTTGCCAATCGCACCATCCGAACTGTCTCTAATCCGCCTTGTTATGAACCATAGATTTGCGGCAATCTATAAAATGTATATTTCCTACGTATTTGATTTGATATATGAAATACTTTAGATGGCATATATCATACCGTATTAGTTCATATATCATACCGTATTGAGTTTATGTAGATAAAATTCAACATTTACGGACAAATAACTATGAACCTAGCGCTTAACATCTTTCTATATTTTGGTAACTCTTTAACATGAACCATCGTGTCGAGGTCCTATTTATTAACGTAAAGAGATGACGCCACACACCCTCGTTAAATGCTACCAAACTGCGACATGAAACAACTAAGCAGTCTCTTTTTCATTGCCCAAAGTTGGTTTCCTACCATCAGATTAGGTTGCTTTATTGCCGCCTTCCATCAGAGTGATGTGATGCAAGACCTGATTTTAAAAATTTTATAACAAAAAATCCACTCTAAGGTCCCACTTTGATGCAGTAATCTTGAGCAAAATCCTCTCAGCAAGTATCTAATCCCGTATTTGTTGCATCTAGTGTCAATTCAACGTTGTTCTCATCATCCCTCTGACGGAAGACCTCACAACTGTTGTGTACAGGTTATAGGACGGAGCCTATTCTGCATTCTGCCTCCAAATGTTGTTGCAGAGCCTCTCTGTTAACGGCGAGTCAACTTGGCTGTGTAATATCGGTCCAACATTCAATAGGGAGTTATCTGTGATCTTTGGTAACTTGCCAGCTGCACTTCAGCAGCTGCACTGCAGTAGATATTCCTGCGGTGAGACTGACAAGTAAACATTGGCATGATAACACGAAACGTTGGAGGTTGCTGGCCAATATTTATGGCAAATTAAAGTTTTAGCGCCTTGAAGCCGGGGCGCGTGTCGTAGAAGGCGACTAAAGGGGCGCCCCGTAGCCGGGAGTAGAATCGTGCTACCGTGACCCCTGCGCGTCTTGAAAAGCGACTGAAAGGGGCGGAGCGAAGGGGCTAGGAATCCCGTTCTCTGTAAAACCTTTTCTCGAAGACGGCAAGACGAGCGGGGGGAGGAGAGGCACACGCCTCTCCGAACCCCTATTGTTAGGGTCGCTGAATGTGCGTGGCTGTAGTACGAATGATGTAAAGAGGAGGGAGATTGGTGAGATGTTTGTGAGGGAGAAGTTTGATGTGTTGGCGCTGAGTGAGACGAAGTTGAAAGGTAAGGGCGAATGTGAGTTTGGTGTGGTAAGTGGAAGAAAGTCTGGTGTGGAGGAAGGTTGGGCACGAGAAGGTGTGGTCTTGATATTGAGTGATCGGTTGACTAGTAGCGCTACCGAATGGGAGGAGGTGTCCTCAAGATTGATGTGGGTGAAAGTTAAGTTAGGCATAGAAAGATAGGCATTTGTGAGTGCTTACGGACCTGGCAGCGAGAGGAGCGAAGAGTAGAGGGAGCAATTCTGGACTGGCCTGAGTGAGTGTATTAAAAGTTTTGGAGGTCATTTCAATGTAGTAGTACTGGGTGACCTTAATGCGAGAGTTGGAATTGTAGTGGTGGAGAATGTTATAGGAAGGTATGACGTTACCGGTAGAAAGGACAGTGGAGAAAACCTGATAGGTCTGTGTATGGAGCAGGAGTTCATGGTCGGGAACAGTTTGTTCAAGAAGTGAGATATTCACATGTACACATGGGTAAGGATGGCACATGGTGCAATGGTGGAGAGAGCAATGATGGATTTTGTGCTGTTATCGAGGAGAGTGGTGGGAAGGCTGTTGGATGTGCGGGTGTTGAGAAGGGGAGGGTGGAGGAGTGTCTGACCATCTGCAGGTGGATTGTAGATTAAGAGTGGAGCAGAAGTGGAAGGGCAACAAACGAGTGGGAGGAGGAAGAGAGGTAGTGAAAGTGAGTGGACTGAATGTGAAAAGTAGAGCCGAGGAGTTCCAGCATGCGTTGAAAGAAGAATATGACAACGTGAGAGGACAGGACCTGAGAGATGTGGAGGAAGAATGGGAAACGTTAAGGGATGCGTTGCTGAGATGTGCGAAGAAGGTGTTTGGTGCGCGCCGTGTGGGCGGATGCAGAAGGGAAGGCTGCGAGTGGTGGAACGAGGAGGTCAAACTGGCGGTGGCACGGAAAAGAGGAGCGTTTGAGGAGTGGTTGCAGGTGAAGTCGGAGGTGGCTTATGAAAGCTACAAAGAGGGGAGAAACGAGGTGAAGCGGGTGGTGAGGAGAGCCAAAGTGGACGCTGATGCCAGGTGGGGCGGACGGGTGTGCCATAATTTTGAGGAGAATAAAAAGATGTTCTGGAAAGAGGTGAAGAGGGTGAGAAAGGGAGAGACCGGAAAGGTGGAAGTGGTGAAAGATGAAAACGGTCAGTTGTTGCTGGAAAGTGGTGATGTACGGAAGAGGTGGGCCGAGTATTTTGATGAGTTGTTGAATGTCGAGTACAACAGAGAGGCTGACATTACTGCTGTGGGTGGTGGTGCTCGGATGCCGGTTTTGGGAGAAAGACTGGTTGTGGACATTACCAGGGAAGAGGTGCAGGAGGCGGTGGACGTTATGAAAGCAGGGAAAGCCCCTGGCTTGGATGGCGTTGCGACCGAGTGCCTGAAGAAGGGTGGAGTATCTATTGTCGAATAGCTTGGTGAGGTTACTGAACTTGTGTTTTGTGACAGGCGTAGTACCGATTGAGTGGTGCAGTGCCTGCATTGTTCCGCTATATAAGGGCAAAGGAGATAAAAATGAATGCTGCAAATCGAGAGGTATCAGTCTGTTATGTGTGGTTGGTAAGTCGTACGGGAGAGTGCGGATCAAAAGGATTAGAGACTGTACGGACTGCGCAATTGGAGAGGAACAGTGTGGCTTTAGGAGTGGTAGAGGGTGTACCGATCAGGTTTTTGCAGTGAGACAGGTCTGTGAAAAGTACCTTGCCAAAGGAAAGGATGTGTTCTGGGCCTTCATGGATCTGGAGAAGGCATATGACAGGATTGACAGGGAAGCGCTGTGGAGGGTGTTGCGTTTGTATGGAGTGGGCAGACATCTGTTGAAAGCGGTGCACAGTTTCTATGCTGACAACCGAGCATGTGTCAGAGTGGGAAGCAAGATGAGTGATTGGTTCACTGTGAAAGTGGGACTGAGACAAGGCTGCGTGATGTCTCCCTGGCTGTTCAACCTCTATATTGATGGAGTGGTCAGGGAGGTGAACGCGAGTGTGCTAGATCGTGGCTTGGAACTGTTGGAAGCGAATGGGCGGAATTGGCAGTTGAGCCAGTTGCTGTTTGCTGATGATACGGCCCTGGTTGCGGATTCAGAGGAGAAGCTATGTAGGCTATAGTGTCTGAGTTTGGTAGAGTGTGAGAGGAGGAAGCACCAAGTGAACGTGGGTAAGAGTAAAGTACTGAGATGCTCGAGGACTGTCGATGCGAGCAAAATTAGTGTCATCCTAAATGGAGAGCTCTTGGAGGAAGTCCAGTGTTTCAAGTATCTGGGCTCCCATGTGGAGATATCCGAACAAGAGGAAACTGAAGTGAAGACGCGAGTGAAGGAGGGATGTAAAGTGTTGAGTGCACTAAAGAGTCTAATGAGCTGTAGGACGTTGGGAATGAAAGCAAAGAGGAGACTGTATGAGGGTGTTGTTGTCCGAGCTGTGCTCTACGGAGCTGGAGCTTGTGGGGTGAGAGCAGAGGAGAGAAGAAGGTTGAATGTTTTCGAGATGAAATGTTAGAAGAGCAAGGCTGGAGTAATGCTGACAGACCGGATCACCAACGACGTGATTCGAATCAGAACAGGGATGGTGAAGAAGTTGGAAGACAGAGTGGATTCGCGTATGCTGAGATGGTTCGGACACATGGAGAGGATGGATGAAGGGAGATTGGTGAAAAGGGAGATGAATGCGGAGTCGAGTGGTCGCAGGCTAAAGGTAGACCGAAGTTTGGGTGGATGGATGGGGTGAAGCAGGCGTTGGGAAGGAGAGACATGAATGTGGAGGTGGCGAGAGAGCGTGCAATGAACAGGCGAGATAGGAGAATGGTTGTGAATGGTTGATTTTGACGCTGCTCTGATGTGCTTTCTCGCCCTTGGCATCCCGCTGTAGGGATGGTCGGGGGTAAAAGGGGCCCGGCCATTTTGACGCGGCGGGAGTAAACCAGTGAAAACTGTCGGGCCCTGCTGCCGACGACAGATCCTCGGACTGCACTCGTGACCCAGAGTGTAAGTTGAGGGGTTACCGGCCGGACCCTTTAGCAAAAAAGGGCTAAGTTGGGTGAGTGTGAGCGTATGAGGGTGTGAAATGCGCCTTGCCGTCGGCCACCCCCCTTTCTGGGGGATGCGGCCTAGTGTCTGTATCTGTATCTGTAAAGTTTTATTCAGCTTCTTTTATAATAACACTTTTTCATGATAAAATTTGGGTGGTTCTTCGATTAAATGTTTTCAAAAAATTCCCATTGCACCACATCAGTTTTACTATATAGGCTACCCAAATTAGGCAGGTTTACTCCCCTTTGCTCTAACGTCTATGATGGTATCAACAACGGGTACTGGTGACTTAATTATGATGGTCGCCCTAAATGATAGTCAGGCTGGACTCAGCCATGAAGGACGCCATTAACGGAAGGCACGCTTCAGTACAGCGCGATGGCTGCAATTAATGATAGGCACGCTTGAGTACAGCGCGATTACCGCTATTAATAATAGGCATGCTTCAGTACAGCGCGATGGCTGCAATTAATGATAGGCACGCTTGAGTACAGCGCGATTACCGCTATTAATAATAGGCATGCTTCAGTACAGCGTGATGACCGCCATTAATGAAAGGCACGCTTCAATACAGCGCGATGACCGCCATTAATGATAGGCACGCTTCAGTACAGCGCGATGACCGCCATTATTGATAGGCAAACTTCAGTACAGCGCGATGATCGCCATTAATGATAGGCACGCTTCAGTACAGCGCGATGACCGCTATTAATGATAGGCACGCTTCAGTACAGCGCGATGACCGCCATTAACGATAGGTACGCTTCAGTACAGCGCGATGACCGCCAATAATATTAGGCCCGCTTCATTACAGCGCGATGACCGCCATTAATGATAGGCACGCTAGACTCAAGCACGACTGTCGTCATTAATGATGGGCACAATAGAGTAATGCTCGACCGTCGTTATTAATGACATAACCGCGAGACTCAAGCACGACGGACGCCATCAAAGATGGGCACGCTAGAGTCAAGTACGACGGGCGTCATAAATGATGAGCACGCTAGATTTATA
>SDVV010007558.1:0-17712 GCA_016164225.1 Gammarus roeselii
GTGAAAACTGTGGGCCCTGCTGCTGACGACGGTTCCTCGGTACATTCGGGACCCAGAGTGTAAGTTGAGGGGCTACCGGCCGGACCCTTTAGCACAAAAGAGCTAAGTTGTGTGAATGTGAGCGTGTGAGGGTGTGAGGTGCCCCTTGCCGTCGGACACCCCCCTTTCTGGGGGATGCGGCCTAGTGTCTGTATCTGTATCTGTGTGCATGACGTCGGTGCTGGCACCGGCACCGAGGCAGATATGCCTGCATGTGTGTGCATGACGTCGGTGCCAGCACCGGCACCGAGCCAAATATGCGTGCATGTGTGTGCATGACGTCGGTGCCAGCACCGGCACCGAGCCAGATATGCCTGCATGTGTGTGCATGACGTCGGTGCTGGCCCCGGCACCGAGCTAAATATGCCTGCATGTGTGTGCATGACGTCGGTGCCGGCACTAGCACCGAGCCAGATATGCCTACATGAAAATATGTAAAGTACTGAAGAAATAGGTAAAGCATGTGTTACATTAAGTGAAATGGATACCAGTGGCATTGATGTTGAATCGTGTGACAGTAAAACCAAGGAGATGTGATGTGATGAGGTGTCTGGTAAAGTTGGAAAGAGTCGTATCATCAAATGGGATAGTAAAACGGTATCGTATGCAAGAAGAATAAAATGGTACAATAAAATCAAATATATATCTAACTTTGTTTCAAAATTGTTGAAAATTAAACACGATGAGAAAAGATTATGTCGTAAACGATTGAGTGATAGGAGAATTATGTACATTCTCGATATATGTGCGAATATATTGAACGGGAATATCACCCCTAGCAAGAAATATGATGAACTGATTCGATGCTTCATAAATTATATCTAAAAACAAGCTTTTGGTTCCAGAGGTTGGAATTGAAATGATGAATAAAATACTAACCATCTAAAATGTGTACTAAATCAATGTGAAACTAAGAGGAATGGTCAAGAACCCAAAAGACCAGAGGAATGAGCAATAAATGTACTAAAAACGCGAACTGTTTGCGGGGAGAGAGAATTATATGGGATTTATACCGAGTACTCCGATGCGAAACCAATGTGGATAAACAAACAAGATATAAAATTGTGAGCTTGAGTGAATGAAAACATAGTTACCATGGCTTGGAAGCTACCTATTTGTGCGAGAGATATACATAATTGACACCTACAATGAATGAATGGAATGTTTTACACTAACATTATATACAAAACCGATAGACAACTTCTTCCAGAAACTTGAAAAACTGGTCATGCTCCAATATTTCTAACACAACAATAAATTCAGCGTCATGAATACATATTAAAGTAATCAATCGTAATAATCGTTCAAAACATACATGAGCAATAAATTAGTCAAGTTATTCTATATTATACCCAATAACTACAATAAATGGGGTATCCATCAAAGTATATCTTACAGTAATCCATATCGTTTATATAAGGTAAAGGTACTCTCGTTGAGAAGGGCGTCCGACCGAGAAACAAAAGTCAATATACAAAAAAATCCACGAAACACGACTCGCACAAACGTAATAAGTCTTAGATTCACATCACTATAACAAATAAATTGCTAAAATCCAAAACATATACAAAAATTTTTGGCCAGGGGAGATTCATGCCACGGAGTGATGCTGGTCACTCACGGAGAGATGCTGGTCACGGGGAAATGGTGGTCAAGAAGAGATGCTGGTTACTCACAGAGAGATGCTAGTTTCAGAAAGATTTTGTTATCCAAGTCAACTGACAACGGAACGAAATCGAATGTCACGGCGTAAAACGAACCAATATTTTGTATCACTGCATCAAATTAAAATGATTTATACCCAACACTATATTAAATTGAGTGAATTTATTCCTAATAATCTTATCATTCTCTGGAACCCGTTCCAAATCGCACAACAATTATAAAAATAGCCATGTAATCTCTACACTTTTCTAACCAATCTTGAATACGGTATGCGGTGTATCCTAGCAGACCGCAGACTGCAAATCCGCTTACCGTATGGGCCTGCGTCTCCTAGGTATGAGGCTCGGTTGGTAGGCAATTTTTTGTGTAAAAGGGTTATTCTGTACCCTACAGCTTTGCTTGCTCTAAATAAAAGCCTGACAAAAATAATTACCTGATTTGACCGGTAGGAAACAATCATGTTTCCTACCGGTCAAAACTCCATTTCCATTATTTCCCTAATCAACGGGGTTGTTCCCCATAAATTAGCCTTATTTCTCATTGATCACGAAGCACACAACAGGGGCATATAATCGTAATCCAAACTATTTCCAACATAACGCCATCACAAACGTTATCGTTGATGTGAACGGAAACTGCATTAACAACATCGTGCCCCAGATAGTGCGCTCAAGCATAATGCCATCAATAACTTTCAGTTCTAGGAATGCGTAACAGCTCTCATCTCATTACAAGGCAATATTTCCCGGCAGGAAAAACAATATTTGTTGTAGTTACAAGGTCGACTGACTCGAAAGATGTCATTAACCTTAAAAAATGAGCAAACATACGCATAACAGTGAATTGTGAAGTGGCGCCCACTTAAATAAGATTTTATTCCTGGTAGGTTATACACTCGGTGTTATCCAAATAAATTCGGCGCGGAGGGTGTTCCTCAACTATCTACAGTAACAATGGATGATAATCAAATTATTAAAATATTCAGAAGCGATCCAGTTATGAAACTGAGATTTCTCTGCCATTTCGTAGGAGCCATAAGGTTAGCATGCGCGTTTGCTTTTTATTCGAATGAATCATGATGAGGAAACATTACAAAAACGATTTATGAGAGAATCCCGATAACATTCGTCGAAAGTAGTTTTCGACCGATTTTGACATTCTTATTTCTGTGAACATTTTTCGAGAAATTCCAAATTCGTGTGTTTGTCGAATTTCTCCCGCTTTTTTATGTGTTCGACGAAAGCGGCGTTTCTATGTCTTGCGACTTTATCGACGATATTCGAGGTCCTATGTCATGCAACTTTATCAAAGATCCGAACACTCTCCCGTCCTTTATGAGTGAGGTCTGCCCTACCCCAGCATTCATTCGTGCTTCAAGCTTTACCGCGACAGGTTGTCACAGAACGCTACAGCTTTGCCGCGCACTAGGACTGCAACAGTCTCAGCACCTTCCTTAACAGAAGGTAAGAAACGGTACGCCGCGGCCCATATGGCCAGTGTACTAGTAATCCACTGCCACAAATGGGAACTGAAATGTCAAAATGCGTACCATTTATGCTGTATCTGTGGCACAGTTCTGTCGACGGCAAACGCCATCTTAACTAGCAGACGACACCTGTAAATTGCTGAAACCATCGATGCTTGGTTTTGAATTAAGCGGTCTGAGGACAGCAATTCTTACCGACATGCAGATGAGTACGGTCATATATGACCGTACTCATCTGCATGCTGTTTTGTCGTGAAGTCTGCAGTCTACGGACAGCTTTTCACACCTACATGCATGTTATTAGGTGTCAGGTAGGCTGTGGTGCTGCCGGTCAGTTGCCGCCGACGCTATCTGGAATCGTACGAATACACCCTGCCGAAGCGGCGTCGGGCTGCCGTCCTAGCAGACGACAACCGGCTAACAAATGCCACACGATCAGCAGATGGCTGCGATATGCAGATGATTGCTATAGGCAGAGGCCTGCTACTGCTGTTTGGTCGTGAAGTCAGCAGTCTGCGGACAGCTTTTCACACCTACATGTAGGTTGTTACATGTCAAATAGGCTGTGGCGCGACCGGTCAGTTGCCGCCGACGCTATCTGGAATCGTACGACAACACCCTGCCGAAGCCGCGTAGGGCTGCAGTCGTAGCAGACGACAATCGGGTAACAAATGATACACGCTAAGCGGATATCCGCGATATGCAGATGCCTACTATAGGCAGATACCTGCTATGGATGTTTGGTCATCAAACAGCGGTCTGGCGGACAGCTTTTTACAGTTATTACGTCCCGTAAAGGCTATTGCGCAGCCGGCCAGATGCCTCCCGTCGCCATCTTGGATCGTACGACAACTCGCTGTAGAGCAGCTTCGGGTGCCTCCCGACCCCATCTTGGATCGTGCGACAACGCACTGCCAACCGGCGTCGGGCTGTCATCTTAGCAGACGACAACCGGCTAGCGAATGATGCACTCTAGGCGGTCACCAGCTACAGGCAGATGCCCTCTATAGGCAGATACCTGCTATTGGTGTACGGTCATGATGACAGCGGTCTGCGAAAAGCCTCTCTCAATTTTTCACGTGTCAGATAGGCTGTTGCACGACCGGTTGGTTGCCACCCGACGCCATCTGGAATCGTTAGACAAAAAACCTGCTGACTCGACGTCGAGCTGACGTCTTAGCAAACGACAACCGGCTAACGTATTGACGCACTCTAGAGGATGCCTACTATAAGCAGATGCCCGCTTTAGGCAGATACCGGCTATTGATGTTTGGTCATGGAACAGCGGTCTGCGGACAGCCTTTCACAATCCTTACGTGCCATATAGGCTGTTGCGCAGCCAGTCAGTTGCTGACCGACGCCATCTTGGATCGTCCGACAACACCCTGCCGAGCGGTGTCGAGCTGTCATCTTAGCAGACGACAGCCGGCTAACAAATAACGACACGCCAACCAATACGACAGGGTACGAAAGGTTGTGTTGCACATCATATCGTATCCTCAGAATTTGATTATTATATGTATGGAAAAAATATCTTCTGAACGATGAAAGCTCGTTTAGAGCATCACTTAAAGCAAATCTACTCATCGATGATAGATCGTTTAGAGCATCCTTTATAGCAAGTACACTGAACGATAATAGCTCGTTTAGAGCATCGTTTAAGCAAGTCTACGGTACGATGATAGCCCGTTAAAAGCATCATTTGAAACAAAGCTCCTCAACAATGATTGCTCGTTTAGAGCATTATTTCAAGCAAGACTTCTGAACGATGATTGCTCGTTTAGAGCATCATTTAGAGCAAATCTTCTGAACGATGATAACTCGTTTAGAGCATCCTTTATAGCAAGCATCATTTGAAACAAAGCTCCTTAACAATAATAGCTCGTTTAGAGCACTATTTCAAGCAAGACTTCTGAAAAATGATAGCTCGTTTAGAGCAGCATTTAAAGCAGATCTTCTGATCGATGATAGCTCGCTTAGAGCATCCTTTAGAGCAAGTATACTGAAAAATTATAGTTCATTTAGAGCATCATTTAAATCCGGACTTCTGAACGATGTAAGTGCGTTTAGAGCATCATTTAAAGCAATTTTCTGATCGATGATAGCTCGTTTAGAGCATCCTTGTAGCAAGTAAACTGTATGATGATAGCGCGTTTGAAGCATCATTTACGGTAAGCCTACGGATCGGGGATAGCTCGTTTAAAGTATCATTTGAATCAAGTCTTCTGAGCGATGATAGCTCGTTTAGAGCATCCTTGTAGCAAGTAAACTGTATGATGATAGCGCGTTTGAAGCATCATTTACGGTAAGCCTACGGATCGGGGATAGCTCGTTTAAAGTATCATTTGAATCAAGTCTTCTGAGCGATGATAGCTCGTTTAGAGCATCAAGTAAAGCAAATCCTCTGAATGATGATAGCTTGTTTAGAGCATCCATTAATGCAAGTATACTGAACTCTGATACTTTTGAACGAGGATAGCTTGGTTTGGAGCATCATTTATAAACATGTCTTCTGAAACAGAGGATCATGTGTCACATATGACGTCCCGCGGGTCCAAGGTCAGTGTCGCTCTGCAAACCCACCGATATACAGTGGCTTCTCAGCGACAGTGAATGCATCGGGTCACATGCGTATTACCGCTCCAGCGTCTTTACGGACGCTAATAATGTTTGAAATTGAAATCCAACGCTAACAGTGGTTTCGGGTCAACATTGCATGCCTCATTGCGCAATGCAGAAATAAGGTACCACAATCATGCACTCATTATTTCGTGCTGTGTGACGCTGATTGCGAGCGCATATCTGTATCAGAACATCCACTTCATAATTGTCTATGCATTGTTTCATTACCGATTTCCAAAATCACCTCAGCGACAGGCGAGCGATCGCGAGTCACAGGACGGGTCCTCAAACCCATAGATTCCTCTGAGGTCCGCGTCACAGAATTACAATATGCATATCCACTGCCCAACGATGACATACATACCGAATGCCTATGGCACTCCAGCTGTTTTGAAGGTCACGCATTCCGGCCAGTGGGTGCAACATATGCCTATTTCATTTCCTCTCCGGCAGATCTGACAAGAACCACTGTTCGGTCCTCGTCCGAAGGTCCACTCCTATTCTGCCGCCGGCTACTTCTAAGAAGCTTTCAACTCAGCTTCTTAAATGTTTCTTTGCGGTCGAGCAGCAAGCCAATCGAAGAGCGACTATCAAAGATGACGGATTGTTCAATCTGGAACGTATACCTAATGCACTCCCAAAACTCACCACTCTAAATTATGACGCCCTGCCCACTCATTCGGCCCCAAAGGAGCTCGAATCCTGTTCGAATGCGCACTTTGTGCTTACATCAGGCTGCCATAGGATCAGGGCTCTGATGGAATTCGCTAATGTGACGTTCCTTCCCGCAAAGGCTCACTTCGATACCACTAAGGGCAAGATCGCTTTTCCTTCCCAGCACATTACTACAGAAGTACGTAAGAAGGATCTCCAGCTCCTCGCTCAGGTCGCTCAGAACGTGTGAGTCTCAGCACGTCCCTGACGGGTATTCTACTCGCATCCGTGATCCCATCTTACAGCTGGCACGCAAGTTACTCCGCAGTCACTGCATTGTTTGTCGGAGCGCTCCACAGGCCCCCCTCACAAACTGTCGTCGGGATCCCTGATCGCAGCAGCTCAGTGACGATAGAAAATCCGCTTTCAGACTCTTCACAAGATTGCTCCGAAGTCTGTTCGGGCGGCCGTTCACCGACGGGGCGATCTTGAATGCTTTCCAGGCGCTTGAAACCTTCCGACGTAGGACGGAGGTCCTCTCTTTGATGGCCCCCTCCACTTTAGACTTCGTGGCCCCTGCAACCCAGAAGGGGATCGCGCGGGGTTCTTTTCGGGGCCAAAGCGATCAACAAGCACCTTCCAGTGATCGCCTGCTTTCCTGCGTGGTGCCATGCAACCCCAAGGGAAGTATTTTAGCACCAGTACCTCCCATACAGGTTCTAGGGCCTTCCCCTCCACTGCCCCAAGTGACCAGGGACGTGGTCAGAATGGTCGAGGGAAAGGAGGTCGCGGAGAAGGTCGGGGAGGCTCAGCAGCCAAACGACCCTTCCACCTTCCCGCTCCAAATTCTCGGGTGACTAAGGCAAACGGACAGCTCTCTTTCCCGTAAGTACTGACGCTCTTCCAGCGCCTCTAAGGAGTCGCCTAGCACACGGGAGCGGATCCCCGCTTTTGCTCAAACGTATCCTGTCCAAATGCCTCTCTTGGAGATGGACGCCACGACCCCCTCCTCTCGATTACACTGTCTCTCACAGACATCACGAGGACGTTCTCAAACCCCTCGTGTTAGACTTCCTGAGGAAAGTCATAGTCAAGGCGGGACCCAGGCAACCGGTCTTCGTGTCTCGCATCTTTGCGGTTGCCAAGGCCTCGGGAGAATACAGGGGATCGCTTAGTGATCGACCTCTCCAAGCTCAACAAATACATCCCGGTAACCACGTTCCGAACGTCTAACCCGCAAAGAATACAGACCGGGCTGAAACATCCTCTATGGTTCACCAAATTGGACATCAAGGACACTTTTCCGGCACATCCCATTCCACCCCAGGTTCCATAAGTACCTGGTTTTCAAACTACGAGGCCAGCTTTAACTTTTTTCGGCCCTTCCATTCGGCCTCACAATGGGACCGAAAATCTTTACGACGGTCATGAAACTACACCTCCGCTCACTCCACCAGCATGGGATAGACCCGGCCTCCTACATCGATGACTGGATACTCTGAACACCGACAACACATCAGTGCCGACTCAATACACAGACCGCCAGCGCCCTTATCCTCAAGCTGGGCTTCCACATCCACCTGGCGAAGTCTATTATGGAACCCATCCAGCAGAATGACTTCCTAAGAGTGACGCTAAAAGTTGAGGGGAGGTCGGGTCCATAGCGCCGACCTCTTAGCACATCGACCGCTTTAGGGACATGGAAACGGATATACTATCCCGCGGAACTCTCTCGCTTCAACAGCATCAGGGTTTCCTCGGCCCAATCAATTTCATTACCCCTTACCTGCGTCACGCCCGCCACTTCTTCAACGACATGGTACTAGCAGCACGGTCCCTGCTGCAGCGACCAGCAGTCGTACGGCCGATGGTCAGCAGTGGAACGCAAACGCCACATTACGTCGAAGCAATCGCTGGCCATCATCCGTGCTCTGCAGCCACGAGCTCATTGGCACCACACCACAATCCGCGTTTTATCAGAGAACATGGCAGCCGTAGCCATGGGGAATCAATCGGGCCTCAGCAAGGCGCCGGTCGGCATTGCAGAAGTGCAGAGCGCAGCTCCTACGAAACCTCCAGCATCGTCACCAATCTCTTCTCGCAACCCACCTTCCCGGATCGCAGAACGTCTGAGCCGATCAACTCTTTTTTTTTCCAACCAGTCGAGGCTGAGTGAACGCTGACGCCTCAATGCTTCGCCCGCCTCTCAACCTTGCACGGTTTCATGCAAATAGACCTCTTCGCACACCCAGGAAACCAGAAGCTCTCACTATTTGCAGCTCCGTATCCCCATCCGCGATTAGCTTTAGTGGATTCTCTCTAGTCCGACTGGAATCAGTGGACGGAAATAAACCTCTTCCTTCCATACAACCTGATCCCCCAGGTGCTCCGCCAGCTCGAAACGTACCGCTACAACGGCGTCCTCGTGGAGCCCGACCACCCCGACGAATTGTGGTGACCCAAGGTCGTCACGTCCTTCCGGGAGATTTCCCTTACCCTCGACATGTCCCCAGCGCGTCAAGGCAAGGAGATGCCTCTAACTTCAAGACCCTTCTCTCGTTACCTCGCATTAAATTTATAAAACGTGTTCACTCAATCAAATTCAATAGATTGCCTGCAGACACTCTGGTCAACACGCATAGGCAGTCGGCCCAACGCCAATACCAAAGCGTCTGGGCCCGCTTCCAAACGTTGCTGCGCGCCACAAAAGTGCAGTCCATCACCCAGACCACACTCCTGACGTCCCTGCACTATACCGGCAAGCAGATGCAGTTCAATCCTCGCACAGTTTTGGTTTACAGGAATGCGCTTCATATGCCACTTCTGTGCGGGTTTGGTGTCACGACCCAAGGGTCAATCTTCAAGGAACTATCGAAGGCTCAGATTCACAAAAATAACGCAAAGGCGTTTCGTGCCACAGTGGAAGCTGGAGCCGGTCCTCGACATGCTCACTCTTCCAGAAAACTGTTTTTCCTCGCTTTAGCAGCAGCAAACAGGGTATCTGAGATTGCAGTCATGTCCCGCACCGGACGACATCTCTCCATGAACCCTCCATGCGCGCTCCTAAGGACCGCTGACAAGATCCGGTAGAACAAACCAGACCATCAGCAACACGCCACCGCTCATTTCTATCGTCTCACAGCTACCGGACGACTGGGCACAAGCCCTGTGCCCCGTGACGGCTCTCAAAGCCTACGAAGCACGGTGTCCGTAAAACCATGACTTCTTGTTCATCCATCATACTGCAGGCAAACCACTCAAATCGTCATCGGTGGGGCACTATATCGTCTCGCTTACCCATGACGCCACACCGAACATTTTCACTAAGCTCAAGACGTCAGAAAGAATGCCTTATCTCTCGCTTGGACGCGTGGGGTCCTTCTCCCAGACTTCATTTCCAAGGCGTTCTGGGAATCGCCCCACGAGTTCGTACACAAGAGTAGAGTATATGTCTACAAGACGGCCTACTGAAGGAATTAGATAGGGATAAATAGAGTTACTTTTTGGTGGGCGGGGTAGGGCGCGGTGCATGCAACCTTGACTCACCGAGCGTACGGGGGTTCGCGCAAAAACGGGGGCTGGGGCGGAGGGTTCAGGAACTGGTTTGGTGCCCCGAGTCACCTAACGGATAGCTTATACATGTTAACGGGTTATATTTTTACATAGGAGTATTAGCATTTCAATGCTTGGGGGGATATTGCAACTTCATTGCTTTCATATTGCATGTTCAATGCTGTCTCATCTTAATGTTTTTGGGGTATTGATAAACATACATTTATAGGAATTTTTATTGATAATAATTTATATGTATTATTTTATATTAAGAAGCCTCACTTTCCGGACACCTTCATGATGAATTTTTCAACCTCGATATCATTTTCTACGTTGCTCGCCGTTGATCAGTTTAACATCTGGCATAGATTCATTTAGTTTATTGTTATTTTTATCCGATTGTTTAAATCAGTACCCTGCGCTGAGCTTTACTTACTTCTGCAGTATCTCCTCCATTCGTTTTTTCTATGGCATGAGATATCCGATGAAGGTAAATAGATACAATATTTACAGGATGACTGAACATTCCTAGAGAAGAATCACTTATGAGTATATTTGACTCGATCGATGCTTGATTGGTGGGTTCGTAGCGGTGGGGGGTTGGGATATTTTTGTATGTTATGTTCATTTATCACTATATATTCTTTTATAGGATTAGTGTGGTAGGCATGTCCTATAAATCAATTTGCAGCCTTAGTGTGCGAACGGCCCTGTTTGTACAAGCCTGAAGGTAGGATTGCAGGCAAAGTTCTGTGTTTCCCATCTATTTATTTCATATGTATATAATATCTAAAGGAAATAGTAAGGGTTATTTATCAGGTTGTTTGTGGGTTAATGTATATTTATTTCTTGGGATGCTGTATCTACGTTACGAGAATCTATCTACCCCATATTGCATTATCCAGTTTTGAAACAGTTATATCAGTGATCCATTAACGCGGTGTTCCAATAGCAAAAATCCCTGAACGATATGGATTTACTGTAAGTTGAAATATTATGTTATGTATACCTAGTAATGATTGATTGATTTATGTTGAATTTGTGTTGTTTTTGGAATTTCGATCAGTTAACTCATACAGTTTTAGGCATTTTAGGGTATTTTAGGCTTGAAGCATCCATGTAGCAAGCTATTTTAGGCATAATTGGTACGTTATCGCATTATTTTGGTATTTATATATGTATAAATGAAATTCTGTTACGATTAAGCCGTGGTAACTTTAGTTAAAGGGATAATAATTTATCCCTGTTTTGGACTGAAGTTGAGGCTAATTTCATTAGATTTTGTATGTACTATACCGTATTTACTTTAGGTTTCAGTTGTGTCGCTTGTATGTCTTGGTATCTTATCCACATTTCTTGTTTGTTTGGTTACATGCTAGTTCATTCTCCTTCATCACGGGTTTAATATATGTTTTGGATATGCTAGAGAATTAAAATCTTGCTTTGTTATAACTCGTGAGTTTTAGTATAGGTCTTTCAGTTTTGTATGTTCTCTGTTGAATTCCCATCTTCAATGCAATCTGTTGGTTATATGTACAATATCAGAATATATTACGTTTGTATCTACAATATAGAACATTATTTCAAGTCTAATTTAGTTACATTTTGTTCATTTATAGTGATTTATGTATCTTCTTTCATCCTGATACAATAGTTGACGTGGTTATTATAGATATAGAACAGACGGTTTGTTACAAACTTGGTCTTGCTGTTAGGGTATTGTATATTTATTGTACGATCATTCTTCAATATTTAGGAGGAGTTAGAGAGTCCCCTTGGCAAAAACCTAGTTATGTTTATGCCTGTTTGTATAAGTAAACCGATTTACTAAGACGGATTCCCATTGTACTACAATTTTTTTTGTCGGTTACAGCAGAGTAGAGAATCTTATTTAGCTATTTATGTATATATTGTTGATGTTATGTTTTTTTCCCACGAAAATCATAGGAATATATGTTTAAGAGGTGTATGTATGTACTGCATCTTTGTGGAATTTTCGTCATTGATCCCTAGCAAATATGTTGTTTAACGTTTAGCTGATAATTTACTGGATGGAGAGGTCCTAGTGTTGAGATGATTTACACTCATTGGTTGTCATTTTGGAGCTCATCTATGTTTAACTTTATTTTGTATGTTCCTATCGATGTCGATCTAAAGTTCCATGGGTTTGTTAGTGAGGTTATGCAACAAGCTACTCATCGTTGTATTGGTTTACTTAAGTCATCAGTAAACAGAAGCCTAGCTTTTTATGGCCACACACTCTCTGAGACTCATTCTTGACCACTGTACATGTGTCTAGTTTTTGGTTATGTCCAGGATGTGACTTTGTTCGATGTTGTTCAGAGACGGTGAATTAAACAGATGCATGATACGTCTGTGGCACTGGGTCATGACTGGGTGTTACCTCTTAATTTTTGTTATATATCAGTGGTAGATTTCTGTGAAGTGACCTAGTAAAGCATTGTAGAGTTCATTTTTATGATACAGTGGGCTTGGATTTTGTACTGCTAGAGGCATAGCATCAGTTAGGTCTAGGAATTTACTATAGATTTGTATGGTGTCGTATTAAAAATAACATTACTCGCATTTTCTCAGTGTTAAATGTCAGATATTTTTTGATATGTTAGTATATGATCTTAGTCATGAACCAGATCACGTGGGATATTGGAGTAGGGTTCATCATCTGGGTGCGGTAGGATACACCATTTATAATAGTTAATCATTGTTGCTTAGGGTGGAGTAGAGAATCTTATTTAACTATTTTTATAGATGTCGGTGCGGTGTACATTTTGATTTGATATCATAGGAATGTAGCTGTATTAGGTATACTTAAGCCTAATTTTTCATATGGGTGTAAAACACGCTTAATTGGATGTAATGTTTCAAAACTTTGTTGTGTTTCCCCTCTCGACACTGCATTTGGGTCCGGTTCCATGTTGCCTTGGAGAACTAATCTACCGGATTTGTGTTGAGTGTTGGTGTTGAAATTCTTCAATAATTTAATGTACATCTCAATTATGTTATCCAATCGAAGGTCTTTACTTGATGCTTATTCCCGCAAGTCCTACTTATATAAATGTTTGTCTGACGTTTGCAGTTTAGACACTTGAAAGTTATTGAGTAATTCAAGCTTCGTTATGAGTCTGCGTTCTAATTCAGAATAATTGACTTTTTCGACCATTCACCAGATCCACTTAAACATTTTTTCACTTTAGGTCTGTAATGATGGCCTTAAACCTAACCTGTTCATTTTTGTTTTCAAATTTTTGAGGGATGTCACCTTACTTAAATAGCCAAGTTATCACTTCAATATACCGACTTGGCTCTGTCATCCCTCGAAAATTTGAAATTTAATTGAAATTTTGAATATTAAATTTGTGTTATATATTTTTAACTCGTGTAACACGTACATGCGCTTCAATATACACATTCACATACGTACACAGCCCTACACATATACACAGTTGATGACCTAGGTGAGTAATGTTAGGCCAAATGTTATGCGAAAAACCACATGTAATCAACTTATAATAGCTAGCTGGCTATCGAGAATGGAGTCAGTGATACGTTGAGATCAAGCGGAGACACACGTTTTGTCATAGAATAAACAAAAATGAGCATTCATAACTCAAAATTTTGTTTACAAGTACTGGAAGAAGATCTCCGAAGATGATTTGAGTCGGATCGAATAAATATTGACTAGTGTTGAAAATAACATTTATCTCAGAATGGACAAACAAGAATCAAAAGAGTGGGAGATATCATTCATAAATGGATGCAGGAAAAAGGAAGTCTGCTTTGGGTAACTAATGTGGACGCGTTACATTCGTATGTGAGTTTAGGAGAGGGGAGGGGGGGGATAAGAAAAGCAAGTCTCGAAAATTTATATGATCCAAGGGTAAAATCTTCATCATGATTGTAATAAAGCTGAGGGAGTGGACAAGAAATTATACCTAAGAACAAAAGAGAAACTGGATCGTATGCAAATTTCTCAATGATGAATCTCAGAATGACTTTGAATTGGAAAAGATTCTAATAATTAGGGTTCAAGAAGAAGAAGTAATACATTTATTGACACACAGGAACGGAATAGCCTTCGGTATCCGCATCAAAGATATGATACTGAAATATAGTGATGAAAAGTACCTTTGGATGACGAACAATGTTATTTCAATATCAAAAACCAGGTAGATGATATTGATGATGGCAGCAAGGTCTGTAAATAATGCCAATAAATAGTAATAAAAACTATGTATGTTCTCAATGAAATGTTAATATTATCCTAAACTCGAAGGTTAAGTAATGAATTGTGAACATCGTGACAGTCGGAGGTAACATCGAATCTTCGAAATCAGTAGAAAAAATATGTTTCAAGTCTTGAAATGATGCCAGAAAACCTCTCTCGAGGTAAATGATCTAGATGTGTTACAGATTGGTATGATATAAATCAGAGTCCGATCAGATCTCGAAACGAAGTCATCGTTAAGGATATGAAAAGTATAGGAAAAAGAAAAGGAAAAATTCAGAGTTGCAAGTTGTCAAAGGTTGTAGAGTTAAGTGGAGATATTGAAGTATATTAAGAAAAACATGGTGTGAGACTATGTGTCCGTTTGTATGAAACTGAATACAAATTTGAAATACTTGTAGCATTCAATCCATCCAAGTTTGAAAAATGGGGGATTCTCTGGTAACATATATGACTCGAGAGTGACAACGAAATAAATAACATGTATGTTAGAGTGATATATAGAGTTGTCTGGAAGGGTTCATATGTATATATCAATGACTGAATGCCGTACGTAAGGTCAGGTCAGGTTATGATGGATGTGAATAATATGTTAAAGTGATGTAGAATTGTGTCAGAATCAAAAATAATATGGATTACCCGTAACATTCAAACCATCTAAGATTGAAAAATGGGTCCTCTCTGCTAACTTATATGGGATGAGAGTGACAACAAAATAAATAGCATATATGTTAAAGTAATATTCAGAGTCGTTTGGAGGGCTTCGTATGTATATAGCAATGACTGAACATCATACATCAAGTTAGGTTATGTTGGGTTTTGATGGGTGTGAACAGGCTAGATCAAAATGTAGAGCCAAGTGGAGAGGATGAAAATGAATATATCATAAATCGATAAAAAAGTAACAAATTTATGCACGAAGACTGGATCGATGTATGCATGAAAAAGGAAGTCTGCTTTGGGAAACTAATGTGGACGTGATACATTCGTATGTAAGTAAGAAGCATATATCGATAATTTATATGATCCAAGGGTAAAATCTTCATCATGATTGTAATACAGCTGATGTAGTGGACACCAGATTATACCTATGAACAAAAAGAGAAAGTGGAACGTATGTAAAATTTTTCAATGATGAATCTCAGAATGACTTTGAATTGGAAATGATTCGAATAATTAAGTTCAAGAAGAAGAAGTTATACATTTATTGACACACGGGAACGGAATAGCCTTCGGAATCCGCATCAAAGATATGATGAAGTATTAGATGGATTTTGAGAGTATACTGAAATATAGTGATGAAAAGTAGTGTTGAATCACGAACAATGCTGTTTAAATATCAAAAACCAGGTATATGATATTGATGATGGCAGAAAGGTCTGTAAATAATGCTAATAAATACTAATAAAAACTATGTATGTTCGCAATGAAATGTTTATATTATCCTAAACTCGAAGTATAAGTAATGAATTTTGAACATTGTGACAGTCGGAGGTAACATCGAATCTTCGAAAATCAGTAGAAAAATTGTTTAAAGGGTTGAAATGATGCCAGAAAACCTAGCTCGAGGTAAATGATCTAGATGTGTTACAGAATGGTATGATATAAATCGCGCCCGATCAGATCTTGAAACGAAGTCATCGTCAAGGATAAGAAAAATATGTATGTATGTATAGACATACAGCCGTTTCCCCCTAGTTAGGGGGGTGACTAAGCTAGGCAGACACAGAGGGGGGAGGCGTCAAATCTCCCCGCCACAAGACCGCCGTGTCCCTGCCGAGGCTCGAACTCGCGACATGCAGCACCAGAGGCTGACACTGCAGTCGAATACGCTAACCACTGGGCCACGGCGGCCTATATATAGGCAAGAGAAAAATGAAGATTCAGAGATGCAAGTTGTCAAAGGTTGTAGAGTTAAGCGGAGATATTGAAGTAAATTAAGAAAAACATGGTGTGAGACCATGTGTCCGTTTGTATGAAACTGAATACAAATTTGAAATATATGTAGAATTCAATCCATCCAAGTTTGAAAATGGGGAATTCTCTGGTAACATATATGACTCGAGAGTGACAACGAAATAAATAACATGTATGTTAGAGTGATATTTAGAGTTGTATGGAGGGGTTCATATGTATATATCAATGACTGAATACCGTACGTAAGGTCAGGTCAGGTTATGATGGGTGTGAATAATATGTTAAAGTGACTTAGAATTGTGACAAAATCAAAAAATAATATGAGGTACCCGTAACATTCAAACCATCTAAGATTGAAAATGGGTCCTCTCTGCTAACTTATATGGGATGAGAGTGACAACAAAATAAATAGCATATATGTTAAAGTGATATTCAGAGTTGTTTGGAGGGCTTCATATGTATATAGCAATGACTGAACAACATACATCAAGTTAGGTTATGTTGGGTTTTGATGGGTGTGAACAGGCTAGATCAAAATGTAGAGCCAAGTGGAGAGGATGAAAATGAATATATCATAAATCGATAAAAAAGTAACAAATTTATGCACGAAGACTGGATCGATACTATATAATTCCTAGTTAGAAAAGGATAGGATAGGTTAAGATGCTCAGTTCTTTTCACCTAACATGACGTGGAGGTGGTCCACAATAAATATCTTGTAACAATAACAAGGGATTTTGTTCTAATAGAAACAACATATATCAGAGGTAAAGTGCCTCAGATGTTAACCGATCCTGTATATGCAATCAAAATGTGTGTGTGTGTGTGTGTGTGTGTGTGTGTGTGTGTGTGTGTGTGTGTGTGTGTGTGCGTGTGTGTGTGTGTGTGTGTGCATTGTATCGGTAACTATCCCTGTATACGACGTCATTATACAGTGCCCGGTCCTGCATATGTGTACAAAGCGTGAATGTGTGTACCTGGTGTGTGACATTAGAAGAAAAACTACGTAAAATAGAGCCGGGTGGAAGGGATTTGTTATGTACATCGCACAAAATAATGACTATATATCATACATATCCATCAAACTTGAATGAAGATATATAATTATTAGTAAAGTTGGTTAGAATAACTAGATCTTTGAACCTAACATCGCGTATAACTGATCCACATTAAAAAACTTTGCAACAAATGAAGTGAATTTGTTCATGTGGAACCTACCTGTTGAGTCTCATCCGAACATGTAACAGAGCTATCGATAAAATTCTGGAATCTAAACATTTGCAGAATGTTTTTTGCTTGATCAAATTGGAGAAAATGTATTCAACTGCTTTTGATATGATAAAATAAATATACAGCTCTAGTGGAGAGGTTCATACATATCAATATCATACATACGAATCAAACTTGATTAAAATACATAACTATTGGATAGAATAGGTTAAGCTGCCTAGGTAATAATGTATTTGTCATTGTATGGTAACCCTTTTTGCATTCATCGATATTTGATCTATGTTGTCGTACATTGATAAAT
>SDVV010007559.1:0-17711 GCA_016164225.1 Gammarus roeselii
TGTGTGAGAGGAGGAAGCTTCGAGTGAACGTGGGTAAGAGTAAAGTAATGAGATGCTCGAGGACTGTCGATGCGAGCAAAATTAGTGTCACCCTAAATGGAGAGCTCTTGGAGGAAGTTCAGTGTTTTAAGTATCTTTGCTCCCATGTGGAGAAAACTGAACTAGTGGAAACTGAAGTGAAGGCGCGAGTGAAGGAGGGACGAAAAGTGTTGGGTGCACTGAAGAGCGTAATGAGTTGTAGGACGTTGGGGATGGAAGCAAAAAGAGGGCTGTATGAGGGTGTTCTTGTCCCAACTGTACTCTACGGAGCTGAGGCTTGGTGAGTGAGAGCAGAGGAGAAAAGAAGGTTGAATATTTTCGAGATGAAGTGTTTGAGGAGCATGGCTGGAGTAACGCTGAGAGACCGGATCACCAACGACGTGGTTCGAATCAGAACAGGGGTGGTGAAAAAGTTGGAGAACAGAGTGGATTCGCGTGTACTGAGATGGTTCGGGCCCATGGAGAGGAGGGACGAAGGGAGACTGGTGAAAAGGGTGATGAATGCGGAGGCGAGTGGTCGCAGGCCTAAAGGTAGACCGAAGGTTGGGTGGATGGATGGTCTGAAACAGGCGTTGGGAAGAAGAGACATGAATGTGGAAGTGGCGAGAGAGCGTGCAATGAACAGGCGTGAGTGGAGAATGGTTGTGAATGGTTGATTTTGACGCTGCTCTGATGTGCTTTCCCGCCCTTGGCATCCCACTGTCGGGATGGTCGTGGATTTGGGGGGCCCGGCCATTACGACGCGTCGGGGGTAAACCAGTGAAAACTGTCGGGCCCTGCTGCTGACGACGGTTCCTCGGTGCATTCGGGACCCAGAGTGTAAGTTGAGTGGCTACCGGCCGGACCCTTTAGCACAAAAGGGCTAAGTTGTGTGAGTGTGAGCGTATGGGGGTGTGAGGTGCGCCTTGCCGTCGGCCACACTCCTTTCTGGGGGATGCGGCCTAGAGTCTGTATCTGTATCTAATGTAAAAACAGTCCTCATACGCCTATTCAATTTACATTTTCGTAAATACTGTTCATATATCCATAATACAGACAAATATAAGTTATTTAAAACTCCACCTATGTTTGAAATGGGTATTTCATGCATCCAATGGAAATAAAAAACGTTTTGAATTATAAATAATAAGTATTTGTTGTAGCCGGAGTGCTATCCACCACGTGTCGTAGAAGGCGACTAAAAGGGGCGGGGCGAAGGGGCTAGGAATCCCTTTCTCTGTAAAACCCTTCCTCAAAGACGGCAAGATGAGCGGGGGGAGGAGAGGCTCAAGCCTCTCCAAACGCTATTGTTAGGGTCGCTGAATGTGCGTGGCTGTAGTACGAATGATGTAAAGAGGAGGAAGATTGGTGAGATGTTTGTGATGAGTGAGTTTGATGCGTTGGCGCTGAGTGAGACGAAATTGAAAGGCGAGGGAGAATGTGAGTTTGGTATGGTAAGTGGAAGGAAGTCTGGTGTGAAGGAAGGTTGGGCACAAGAAATTGGTCTTGTGATAGTGAGTGATCGGTTGGCTAGTAGCGTTACCGAGTGGAAGGAGGTGTCCTCAAGATTGATGTGGGTGAAAATTATGTTAGGCGTAGAAAGATGGGTATTTGTGAGTGCATATGGTCCAGGTAGCAAGAGGAGTGAAGAGGAGAGGGAACAATTCTGGAGTGACCTGAGTGAGTGTATTGAGAGTTTTGGAGGTTAATTCAATGTTGTTGTATTTTGTGACCTTATTGCGAGAGTTGGATATAGTGGTGGAAAATGTGATAGGAAGGTATGGCGTTCCCGGTAGAAATGACAATGAAGAAAACCTAATCTGTGTATGAAGCAGGAGTTGGTGGTTGGGAACAGTTCGTTCAAGAAGCGAGATATCCACTAGTACACATGGTAGGGATGGCCCGTGGTGCAGTGGTGGAGAGAGCGCTGATGGATTTTGTGCTGGTATCGAGTTGAGTGGTGTGGAGGCTGCTGGTGCGGGTGTTGAGAGGGGAGGGTGAAGGAGTGTCTGACCATCTGCTGGTGGAAGGTAGATTAAGAGTGGAGCAGAGGTGGAAGGGCAACAAAAGAGTGGGAGGAGGAAGAGAAGTAGTGAAAGTGGTGAACTGAATGTGAAAAGCAGAGCTGAAGAGTTCCAACAGGCGTTGAGAGAAGAACATGACAACGTGAGAGGACATGACCTGAGAGATATGGAGGAAGAATCGGATACGTCAAGAGATGCGTTGCTGAGATGTGCGAACGATGTGCGTGGTGCGCGCCGTGTGGGCGGGTGCAGAAGGAAAGGTTGCGAGTGGTAGAACGAGGAGGTTAAAGGAGGAAGTGGTGAAAGATGAAAACGGCCAGTTGTTGTTGGAAAGTGGTGATGTTCGGAAGAGATGCGCCGAGTATTTTGATGAGTTGTTTAATGTCAAGGATGACAAAGAGGCTGACATTGTTGCTGTGGGTGGTGGTGCTCGGATGCCAGTTTTTGGAGAGAGATTTGTGGCGGACATTACCAGGGAAGAGGTGCAGGAGGCGGTTGAGATGATGAAAACAGGGAAAGCCCCTGGTTTGGATGGCGTTGCGACAGAGTGCCTGAAAAAGGGTGAAGTAATGATTGTCAAATGGTTGGTGAGGTTATTGAACGTGTGTGGTACCAATTGAGTGGCGCAGTGCCTGCATTGTTCCGCTGTATAAGGTCAAAGGAGATAAAAATTAATGCTGCAACTCGAGAGGTATCAGTCAATTAAGTGTTGTTGGTAAATTTTACGTGAGAGTGCTGATCAAAAGGATTAGAGACTGTTCGGACTGCGCAATTGGAAAAGAACAGTGTGTTTTTAGGATTGGTTGAGGGTGCGCCGATCCAATTTTTGCAGTGAGACAGGTCTTGGAGAAGTACATTGCAAAGGGAAAGTACGTGTTCTGGGCTTTCATGGATCTGTGTCAGAGTGGGAAGCGAGGTGAATGATTGGTTCTCAGTAAAAGTGGGACTGAGACAAGGCTGCGTGATGTCTCCCTGGCTGTACAATATCTATATGGGTGGAGTGGTCAGGGAGGTGAACGCGAGTGCGCTGGGTCGTGTCATGGAGCTGTTAAAAGCAAATGGGCGGAGTTGGCAGCTGAGCCAGTAGCTATTTGCGGATGATACGGCCCTGTTTGCGGATTCAGAGGAGAAGCTTTGTAGGCTAGTGTCCGAGTGTGTTCACTCGAAGCTTCCTAGAGGAGGAAGCTTCGAGTGAACGTGGGTAAAAGTAAAGAAATGAGATGCTCGAGGACTGTCGATGCGAACAGAATTAGTGTCCTCCTAAATGGAGAGTTGTTGGAAGAAGTTCAGTGTTTAGGTATCTGAGCTCCCATGTGGAGAAGACTGAATTAGTGGAAACTGAGGTGAAGTCACGAGTGAAAGAGAGGTGCAAAGTGTTTGGTGCACTGATGAGCGTAATGAGCTGCAGGACGTTGGGGATGGAAGCAAAGAGAGGGCTGTATGAGGGTGTCGTTATGCCAACTGTGCTGTACGGAGCTGAGAATTAGAGGGGTGGGAGCAGAGGAGAGAAGGTTGAATGTTTTCGAGATGATATGTTTCAGGAGCATGGCTGGAGTGTCGCTGTGAGACAGGTTCACTAGCGACGTCGTTCGCATCAGAACGGGGATGGTTAGAAGTTAGAGGACAGAGTTGATTCGCGTGTTCTGAGATGGTTCGAGCACATGGCGAGGATGGATGAAGGGAGTTTGGTAAAAAATGTGTTGGAGTCAGAGGCGAGTGGACGTAGGCCTTAAGGGAGACCGAAGTTTGGGTGGATGGATGGCGTGAAGCAGGCGTTAGGAAGGAGACGTGAGTGTGGAGGTAGCGAGAGAGCGTGCACCGGATAGGCGTGAATGGAGAATGATTCGTGAACGGATGAGTTTTGACGCTGCCTTGATTTGCTTTCCCGCCCGCATATCGCTGAGAGACTGGATGGTCGTGGGGGGAGGGGGGCCCGGTCATCATGACGCGGCAGGGGTAAACCAGTCACGCTTCGGGCCCTGCTGCCGACACTGACCTCGAACCGCACTCATGACCTGGAGGATGTGTTGCAGGGTCCGCGGACCCTTTTGCGCAAAAAAACTAAGGTGTGCGAGTGTGAGTGCACCCACTTGAGGTGGACGTGGAGGAATTGGGGGCTACTCTGGAGTGACAGGATCCACCTGTCACGTCTGAGGTGCGAGCACCGTACGGGCTTCTAGTCATACCAGTATAGACTAGGGAACGTCCTTTCCGATCTCAGTTTGCGATGCCGGGGCTCCCCCGATATGGTCAAGCACATCATGAAGTTATGCCCAGCGTCGCACCCGGCAGTCTCAACTATAACATCATGTCGGTGCGTGATCCGTGGGAACGACCGCGAGACGGCATTGGCTCCTTCTGGGGTGCAGGCCTAATGTAAAGGCATTCACCCTCCCGAAACAGTCCCAACATGCACTTGTCGGTAGATTCCAGTTCAGGCTGTTTGCTGGCCGTGGTTCCTCTACTGCAGGAGAAGCTGAGGTTGAGCAACAAATACACTCCAGTGAAAAATGTGACCACTAAGTGTTGGGACACTTAGGTGATCTCACTTACATATTTGCCCCGTGTGACAGCCTGGGCACCGACCGCACATCAGTGCCGGCTCAACACCCAGACGACCAGTGCCCTTCTCCTCAAGCTAGGCTTCCACGTCCGCCTGGTGAAGTCTATTTCGGAACTCGTCCAGCTGATCGACTTCCTGGGAGTGACGCTCAATGGAGAGGTCGGGTCCATCGGTCCGACCTCAAAGCACATCGACCGCTGCCGGGACATGGCCACGGTATACTATCCTGCGAAACTCTCGCTTCGATAGCATTAAAGTTTCCTCCGCCTAATAAATTTCTTAACGCCTTACCTACTTCATGCGCGCCTCTTCTTCAACTAGATGGTGCTAGCAGCGCGGTCCCTGCGCTTATCCAGCAAGCCCAGCGCTCACAACAATTCTTATCGCCTTGCAGTACAGCATTGGTGCAACGATTCTTTTCTCCATTCCCACGTCCCGTGTGTGCTGTCTCCACCGAAGCATCTCCTGTGGACGGACGCATCGGAAGAGGAGCGGTCTGCTGCAGCGACCAGCAGTTATACGGCCGCTGGTTAGAAATGAAACACTAACTCCATATTACGTCGAAAGAATCGCGGGCTTTCATCCATACTCTGCAGCCACGTGCTCATTAACACCACACTACTGTCCGCGTGTTGTCAGACAATATGGCAGCTGTAGCTATGGTCAATCACTCGGGCTCCAGCAAAGCGCCTGCGTTGCAGAAAATCGGAGCGCAGCTCTTCAGAATCCTCCAGCATCGTCACTTATCTCTCCTCGCGACCTATCTTCCCGGATCGCAGATCGTCTGGGCCGATCAACTCTCATGTCTCCAACCAGTTGAGACTAAGTGGACGCTGACGATTTAATGCTTCGCCCGCCTCTCAACCCTGCGCGGTGCCATGCAAAGAGACCTCTTCGCACACCCAGGAAACCACAAGCTTCCACTATTTGCAGCTCCGTGTCCTCATCCGCGAGCAGCTTTGGTGGATTCTTTCCAGTCCGACTGGAATCAGTGAACGGAAATTTCCCTCTTCCCTCCGTACATCCTGATCCCCCAGGTGCTCCGCAAGCTTGAAACGTACCGCTACAGCGGCGTCCACTTGGTGCCCGACTACCCCAACGCACTGTGGTGGCCCATGGTCGTCACGTCCTTCCCGCGAGGGAACACGTCGAGAGTGATCTGGTCAACACGCACAGGCCGTCGACCCAACGCTAATACCAAACGCGTCTGGGCTCTCTTCCAAACGTGGCTGCGCACCACAAAAGTGCAGTCAATCACCCAGACTACATTCTTAACTTTCCTGCACTATACCGGCAAGCAGAGGCAGCTCAATCCTCGCACCCTTTTGGTTTACTGGAATGCGCTTTATTTGTCTCTCCTGCACTGGGTTGGTGTCACGACCCAAGAGTCGATCTATGAGGAACTGGGGAAGGCTCAGTTTCATGAAACCCCCTCACAAATCGTTTCGTGCCACAGTGTAAGCTGGAGCTGGTCCTCGACATCCCTCCCTTGGCATCTGTAAGGTTCACGGGCTGCACGGAGTCACGGCCCAGCCGGGGTGGGCGAACACGATTATTTCCCTTCAAACTCCCTTCTTCACCCTTCACAATCTCTCCCTTTCTCCCCATCCTGATTTGCTTAACTTTTATTTACTTCATTTGCATCTTATGTTTAGTTGAAAAAATTTTTTTTCCTTGTCTCTGACTCCTTCTTAACAACTCTCCTGATAGTCGTTGCACACAAACACACACACACATACACACGGACGCACACACAGACACGCACACTCAAACATACACGTACGGGTTCTAACTATTCTCCTTTCGGGTGGCAAATAACAGCCAAGTTGCGCTCTTTCTTTCATGCAACCTTTTTCTACGACTATTCCTTCTTCTTCTTCTTTCCATTCATGCTGTTCTCATGCATGGGATCCCCGTTTTCTGTCTCTTCTTCATCTTCCCTCTCAGCAGGTGTTGGAGCGTGTAGCCCGGCACCTTAAGGACTACTGCGGATCCTTGGGCTTTGAAGCAGGGTAGGTAATGTGTTATTCCTGCTTACTGCCATCCGGGGAGTGCTGGGATCATATGGCCTCAGCACCTTAGGAGTTCCTGTACCTCCTGTGGCACCCGAACATACCATAGACGTTCGCCGCGTAAAAGACTTTGACTGCGCAGTAGTAAACCTAACTCGAACATTAAAATGATAATAAAAACAAAGTCTAACATGATGCAGCACGTTTACTGGTTTGGCATTTGGATCGAGAAGGACGATGACTCCAGTGAGCTAGAAAGCCTAGGCACTCTAATCTAATTTGGTCCTCGACATGCTCACCTCCCCTCGCTTCGATACTCAGACGACTTCAGTATTGGCACTCTTTCAGAAGACTCCGTTTCTCGTCGCTTTAGCAGCAGCAAACAGGGTATCTGAGATTGCAGCCATGTCACGCACGGGACTACATTTCCCCAAGAACCTTCCATGCGCGCTAGTACTGACCGCTGACAAGTTCCTGTACAAAAACCAGACCATCACCCACACGCCACCGCTCATCTCTATCGCCTCGCTACTATCGGATGGCCAGGCACACGTCCTGTGCCCCATGGCCGATTTCAAACCACGTCAAACCACGACTTTTTGTTCATCCATCCTACTTCAGGCAAACCACTCAAAGCGTCATCGGTGGGGCACTACATCTGCTCGCTTATCAATGATGCCACACCGAACGCTTTCACTAAAGCTCACGACGTCAGAAAGTATGCCTCATCTCTCGCTCGGACGCGTGGGGTCCCTCTCCCAGACATCATATCCATGGCATTCTGGAAATCGCCCCACGTGTTCGTACTCAAGTACCTATTTACAGTGGAGAAGCCTACCCAACCTTGCGTCTCATTAGATACCAGGTAGATAGGCCTTCTCGTTTTCAATCTTTATGACGGTCACATCAGCTAATGCCAGAAACTTTACTACGTATTATAGAATACGAACAGGATTATCTTACCATATCGTTCGGAGGCACTCAATGTTCAGACTTCAGGTCATGAATTACGTCGGATTATTGGGTATGTAATTACTTTATCCTAGTCAGGGTACTACAATGTTACTACAACAGCTATTGTACACATGGTCGATACGGATATAATTAGGATTATATTGCCAGTACCTGATCGTTCACCCACTCGCATACTGGTGGGTAATTTGTATCAATTACGGACTTCTCATTTGGTTGATTCAAACTCGGGGCCCGCATATTATTTTTGCCGCTATGAGCGAGTATATTTACTGCCATTGGCACTATGCAATATTTTATTTGCCTCTACATAAAGAGTACTTGGGCGCTCAAACTCGAGGCCGGCATTTTATCTTGCCGCTAGGAGCTACTTTATTTGCTGTTGTTGGCACTGAGCAATACTTGTATTTGCCGATAATTACAGTCATTACCCCACCCCCATTTATACAATGTGTTATCATTCCTTACACGGCAAGCGCTTCTTTGAAACCACTCAGTTTAAGACGGCCGTTCCATCCAATATCTGTGCTCTTCTGGCATGGGCCAGCTGGCGCTACATGATGGTTGTTTCTATGCTAACACTATGTCTCTTACGAATGGAAGAGAATATAACTTTTGTTATCTCTATTCTTTCGATAAAAAGCTATTTCTCTGTAATGCAGTAAGAGCCATAGGGGCCTCCTCCTCCCCTGCTATCTTGAAAAAACTACGGTTTACAAAAGGTTTTCCTTTACATCACAGCCCAGAAAATCTGAACCCCATGCTTCCTTAAGCCCCACGATGGAAGTTGCTTCACTTTTCCAGACAGGAAGCCGCTTTTTACCGGCCCGCATGAACGCCGGGGTGTGGTTGACCTCACTTATATAGGCCGGGAGAGTGTTCGGATTGTCGAGAAAGGTCGGAAGACATAAAACACCGAATATCGTCGAATAAAGTCGCAAGACATTGAAACGCCGAATTTAGTCTAAAAGTCGAACTCAAAAAATCTGGAAAAAAAATAGAAATTTCTCGAAAAATATTGACACATAAAATATGGAAAACGGTTCAAAACTACTTCCGACGAATGTTATCAAGATTATCTCAAAATCGTCTCTGTAGCGTTTCCTCATCAAGATTCTTTCGAATAAAAGCAGAAGCGCATGCTAACACTATGGCTCTTACTACATTACAGAGAAATAGCTTTTTATCAAGAGAATCGAGATAACAGAAGTTATATTCTGGTGGCTAATAACATCAAAGTTGCACCAATCCTTTAGTCAACCTTTTCCAACGACTCCTCTTTTTCTTTCTTTCCTTTTTTGTTGTTCTCATGCTTGTGATTCCCTTCACTGAGAGTAGATTTCAAACATTGGATCCCCGTTTCCTGTCTCTTCTTCATCTTTTCCCTGGCAGATGTTGGGGTGCAAGTGCCCCTAGAGCCGTAAGGACGACTGCGAATCCTTAGAGCTCTGTAGCAGGATAGGTCGAGTAAAAACGCTCATTGCTGCCAATCGGGGAATGCTGGGACCATATGGCCTAAGCATTTTAAGAGTTACTCTACCTCCTGTAGCACAAGTGCACACCTTTCACATTTGCAGCGTAAAAGACATCAATTTTACGCTCAAGCTTGATGCAGCCCTATTAGTTGGCTTGACGTTCTGGCCCAGACGAGCGCAGACTCCAGCGCGTTAGATAGCCTCGTCACTCAAATATATTGGTTGTGTTTGGATGAATATTATTCGGATAACATTTTTTTATTGCTAGCAATGTCGCTCAGTCTTGTGATGTAAAGTTCCAAGGTTATCGTCATGAGTTGCAGACAGGTTTCCGCTATGACTTGAATGGGGACTGCTGGACGTAAAAAGTAGGAGGCAGGCGATATCATATTGTGCATCACATATGAAATTACAAGACAGGATAAGCAACTCCATAACCATTGACTCCTCATGCGCGTAGGAGCTATCTCTTCTATCGTATGTCTCTCCCCGTGTGTCTCAAGATAGATATGTCTTAATTCGAATTGCGTAGGCCTTGCGCAAAAATGAATTAATTTACGTCGTCTTACGACGCAAAATTAATTTGTTTTCTGTTACAATCTTGTAACATGTTCAAATTTTATCGTCATCTCTTGGTACACAGTCGCGAGGTTTTCTTCCTTCTAGCAAAGTCCCTTTGTTCCACAGCGCCACCTGAACAGGCAGCACCCGGAGGTATCCGGTGCACTGGTCGATCGTCCCACTTCCACTTCTGGCTCGAGGTAAGCAGAAGATCGTTGCAGTGATCGCTCACAAGGGCTTGGCATCAACCGACTCGATCAATCTCGTCACATGAGTTCATTCTTTTCCGATAAATATAATTTTCTTTTGGCTATTTTGCATGCGCCCTACAAATATGTTCTTGTCTGGAATTCTGTCTGAATTTTCTCAAAACTTCGTGGCTTGTGATGTAATTCTTTTTTATTTGGGACAATTTCTTTATGGGTGAAAAACGCTAGCGATACGGCTAAGTCTCCCGTGTGAAAGAGGCATAACTTGTAACTCGTGCATGTATGTTTTTATTCTTCAGTGTGGGGGGCGTGCCGTCCCTCAACTCGACTCCCTCCCCCCGGCCGCCCACCATGCACTCCCCTCGCCCACTGCCGTCCCCTCGGTTGTCGTTCTCCCCCCGCTCAGGAGGGCAGGATGGGGCAGCAGAAGCGGTGCTCAGGAGTAACTCTGTCATTAATGCTCTCACCAGCTGTGTCGGCAGCGCGTTAGGGGGTTTAGGGAGCGCAAGCTTACCGTCTCACCCTATCCTAGCGCTCATGGGGGCTAAGCTGTCGTGTTGTTACTGCGCTCAGGACGGTTTCGCTTCACTGGAGTCCCTTCAGCTTCATCTGCACACTATGCACGGTGAGTAACTGCGGCATAACGTCTGCACACCATGAACAGTGAGTAATCGTCGCAAAACGTCTGAAGAACATGAACGGTGAGTAATCGTCGCAAAACGTCTGTACATCATGAACGGGTAGCCGTCGCCAAACGTCTGCACACTTGCAACACGGTGAACGGTCATCGCCTGGCAACCAAACCCTATGCACATTAAGTGACCGACGCCTAGCAACTGCGCACAAAGCTCGGTGATTGGCCGTTACCTATCAATTGAGCATTTTTACAGTTAGTGGGCGTTGTTTATACTTGCATACTATGCACGGTGAGTGGCCGTCGCCCGGCAAAGTGCACACTATGCACGGTGAGTGGCCGTCGCCCTATTGAGAACTATGCACGGTGAGTGGCCGTCGCCTTATTGAACACTATGCACGGTGAGTGGCCGTCGCCTTATTGAACACTATGCACGGATAGTGGCCGTCGCCTTATTGAACACTATGCACGGTGAGTGGCCGTCGCCTTATTGAACACTATGCACGGTGAGTGGCCGTCGCCCAGCAACTGCACACTATGCACGGTGAGTGACCGTCGCCCAGTAACTGCGCACTATGCACGGTGAGTGGCCGTCGCCCAGTAACTGCGCACTATGCACGGTGAGTGGCCGTCGCTCAGCAACTGCACACTATGCACGGTGAGTGGCCGTCGCTCAGCAACTGCACACTATGCACGGTGAGTGGCCGTCGCCCAGCAACTGCACACTATGCACGGTGAGTGGCCATCGCCCAGCAACTGCACACTATGCACGGTGAGTGGCCCTCGCCCAGCAACTGCACACTATGCACGACGAGTGGCCGTTGCCCAGCAACTGCACACTATGCACGACGAGTGGCCGTTGCCCAGCAACTGAACATTGTACACGGTGAGTGGCCGTCGCCTAGCAACTGCACACTATGCACGGTGAATAGCCGTCGCCCAGCAACTGAACACTATGCACGGTGAGTGGCCGTCGCCCAGCAACTGCACACTATGCACGGTGGGTGGCCGTCGCCCAGCAACTGCACACTATGCACGGTGAGTGGCCGTCGCCCAGCAACTGAACACATGCACGGCGAACGCCGTCGCTTAAAATTTATTATCTTGATTGCTTCCAAATACTAGTCTATATGTATACTGTTCACCTGGACCATGATAGGCATCTCCCCGAACATTTACAGCACGGTCAGATGTCATTTCGCAATATAGACAATAAATCGAGGCCTGCAATACAACAAGGTTGACGGTTGGAATGGAATTCCACAATTTGACACCTCTATTGATGATGGAGAATGGAAAGCTCTCAATCTCCATCATCAATAGAGGTGTCAAATTGTGGAACTCCATTCCAACCGTGAACTTCATTATTTACTTTGAAATCTAAACTCTAACGACATTTGGTCTCTCTATATTAATACAGTCAGCTTAAGCTTTTCCAACCAAATTTATCATGCATTTTATCATTTACTGTTTAGTTTTTCTTCAATGATATACTGATTTTCGATAAATTTTTCAAATATACTTCTTGATGTTACGTCGCTCTTAGGATAGGTTAAGTTAGGTTGCCCTCGCGGCATTTTGCTTCTCTGGGTCCACTGTCCGTTTCTGTGTATAAACTTTGTTTATAATTTTACTGAATATGTAATTTGGTTTACATTCTGCGCGATTGACGTTCATTTGTAAAAACTGTGGTAAAAAATGTGGTGATATTGTTTAAAAGTGTATCAACGTGTGCACTCAATGCGCGGTCGGCAAGCATCTGCACCACGTGTGTACGATGAGTTGCCTTCGCCTTCTTCCGGTGAGTTCAGTCATTTATAGCACATCCCACGTGATGCTGCCATGTAACCATATTAAAAGTGGTCTATCAATTAAATTGACTGTTTTTATACGATCAAGTCGCCTATCTGTATTCGGACTTTCCGCTTTCTCTCCAGGACCTTCTCTGGACGTCGACCTCTCGGGCGGTGCGCAGTCAATGGGCCTGGGTCGGGGCGTGAGCTGCGAACTGTGCGGAGCGCGCCTGCCCGACGTGCCGGGGCTGCAGCGACACGTTCTCGCCGCCCACAGCTTCACGGACCTCCTTGCGCGCACAGCAGAGGGCGTGTTCTGCGCACAGTGCTTGCTGCCCTTCAGCAACCCCGGAGCTTTGACAGAGCACATTAAGTTGGTTCATGCGGGAGGTTTAGCGGCAGCTGCTGGATTCGCGGCTGTGGTGGGAGCTGGCGGGCTGTCTGTGGGCAGCAAGCTTGGTAAGAGGTCACAGTCCCCAGCGGATTTACCTACTGATCTCAGCAAAAAACCCAGGACAGATGTTGGTTCGGTTATGGATTTGTCATCGACAACTCTACTTTGCAATCAGTGCAATGCTCCCTTCAATAACTTCGAATCTTTTAGAAATCACTTGAAGACTCACTTGGATGGAGGTCATGGTTCTGTTGGACAGGTTTGTTCTGAGTGTAAACTTGTGTTACCTTCCAGAGGAGACTTGGAGAGCCATCTGGCATCTCACCTCCTGTCCGTCTCCACAGAATATGGTTGCCAAGCTTGTTTCAAACTGTTCAGTAAACCCGATGACTTGCAGAAGCACCTCATAGATATCCACGCTCATCATCTCTATCGTTGTGCCCTTTGCAAGGAAATGTTCGACTCTAAAGTGTCCATACAGGTTCATTTTGCGGTCAAACACAGCAACGAATGCAAGGTGCATAAATGTACACGTTGTTCATTAGCCTTCCACTCGCGCAGCGAATCAGAGCAGCACATCCGTACTGTGCACCTGGACAACGACCGAAGCCAAGGGAACGCCGGATACCGTTGCCTTCTCTGTCATCTCACCGTAGCGACTGAAGCAGAGTTCACTACACACCTGTCCACTCATCAGAAGCAATTCCAGTGCAACCTCTGTGATGAGGCCTTCCACGTTGAGTTTCTTCTGGACAAGCATGTTCAGTCTCAACACACATCAGAAATAAACGGAAACCATTCACGGTCTGTTAAAGGAGGTAGTCGTAGCCCTAACAAGGAAGATCTAAGATGCGAGTTGTGCAACATAGACTTCTCTATAGAGAGCGCATTAGTCAACCACTATCAGAAAATCCACGGCAGCAAAGCCGGCAGCGCGAAGGTAGCTGCGGCGACCGTGAGCCTATTCTGTGCTTACTGCAACGAAGCGTGTAAGTCACGAGCTGATTTGGAGACCCACGTGAAGCTCCACCAGGGCAGCGGGGGCCGACACAAGTGTAACATCTGCGACGAGCTTTGCCCTTCGGCCGCTATGCTTGCACAGCACAAGCTGAGCCACATCAAGGGGTTGGCTGGAGCCACTTGCTGTTCGGTGTGCCACGAACCGCTTGGATCCGCCGAGAGGGTGTCCAGTCACCAAAATGAGCACCGGCCGGGACCCCTTCCGCAGCCCTGCGTTGTCTGTCGCCAGACTCTGCTCTCCAGCATTGAACTAAGAGTTCACGCAAAGTTCCACGGCTCTCAATCAATCAATTATGGTGATATTATACCCAATAGTGAGGATTCTAAAGAAATATTCAATAATAATATTGAAAAGATGGATATAAAAAACTCGTTAAAATGTCCCCTGTGCCAGATAAAACTAGAAACGTTAGATGAAGCTGAAAATCATTCCTGCACCTTCAATAAAAATGACCATTCTACCAAATTATCTTCAAAGTCTGTTTCAAATATAACAACAAACAATATCGAGAGGATTGAACCACGAACGTATCAGTGCATCAAGTGCCAAGAGAGCTTTCCTACAGAGGCGGAGATCGAGGCACATGTGTCTGTCCACTTACAAACTGAGGGCTCCTGTCACGAGTGCCATCAGTGTCGCGCTAATTACGACACGCCTCTTCGCCTGCAGTGTCACCTAATCGAGCACACGTTCGAAGGTTGTGGTAGCTACACGTGTTACCTGTGCTCAGCAGTGTTCACGGCTGCACACAGACTGCAGCAGCACATGCACGAGCATGGTCTTAATGCTCGCCCGTACGACTGTCATCATTGCCACCAACGCTTCTTCTTCCGAGCGGAACTTGATAATCATGTCTGGTCCCATCCTGAGGCTACCAGCGGCAAATGTGAAGAATGTTTTTCGGGCCGTACCAAGACCACCGCAAAACAAGGGAGTAGCAGTCGTAGTCATCATTCAACTACTACTGTTACCAAACAGAATACTAATAATGCTAGTAATAAAAATAATGCTGCGCTGCCTCACATTTCTTCTTCGAAAGAAGTCATGGGTAGGAACAGTGGAAGCTCGGCGCAAGATCGTGTTCATGGCAAGAATGCGTCTAAAAATGGTGTCTCGAAGACTGAGCTCGGAGCGGCCGACTGTGCCGAGAAGCCTCCTTGTGGAACCGAAAAGGGGCGTCACAGGAAGGAAGATACTACTAAATCTGGTTGTAACTCTGAGCCGAGTAGCGTCAAGAGCAACGGCCGAGGATCTGTGTCGTGTGGCACTTGCGGCCGCCGCTGCTGCGACGACGCCAGTCGCGCGCTGCACGAACTGACCCACGAGGGAGGCCGGCCGTATCTATGCTCTCGCTGTGGGGCCTCTTTCACCCGCAAGTGCGAGGCTGCCAAGCATGTCAAGACTAAGCACGCTGAGGAGGACACAGCAATAGAGAAACGTCTTGCGTCCGGAAGTCCGGTTACTGAAGAAAGAAGAATTTGTGATTCAGTTGAAGGTAATGCAGGCTCTGTCAAGGACGCTATCAGCGTAAAGAGTGAGAGCAAAGCCTCACAGTGTGGCTGCTGTTCTGCCACCTTCGCGACTGATCAGGAATTGCCGAGTCACGTTGCCGAGACGCACAGCTCCTCACACACGATGTTCGTGCGATCGGATTCCAGATGTTCGTCGTGTTCAGAGGACGAAGAAAAACATAATTCTTCACCTACGAACCAATCCAATTAGGTCGGTATGTAATAATTAATAATTCAACTAAGTTGCAACATAATTCCGTTTTCTGTTCATTTATTGTTATAATTATCTTGAGTTAACTACATTAACATGCCCTGTTATGACTGTACATATGGGTTACATATATATGTATATGATCAGTTTTGTTTAATAGTTTATTCCAATTTCCTATGGTACTTTAAGTAACCCAATTGTTGTTATTGTCTTCTATGAGCGTTACGTAATGATTCTGAGGTACGTAGAATTTAAGGTGCTAAAATTACCAAAATATTTAACTTGAGGAAGGACCAGCAATCGGATGTCTTGTTTGTAAAACGCAATAGATGCCTCTGTTATTGAAACAATATGCGGCCCCTTTCTTAGACTATCGGAAAATCTGCAGTCCGTATGAAGTGAAATCGATGGTTTTATCAAACTTTCTGAGTAAAGTTAATTAGAAGCTGTTTTTTTTATTGCGTTTGGGAGATGGTCTAGTTCTTGTGGGAGTGTTGACTTGCCAAGTGCCACTTAATCTGAAATCTAAAAACTCGCTTGCCCGTCATATATTTTTGTTCCGGTAAACCTTAAACAGTGGAAATGTGGGGTTTACGATGATTGCGGTCGTGCGTTGAATATTGAATGATGAAAATATTAAAGATAATAATAATTGATGAACGGCTGAAATTGATCTACTGTCGTCCTCACAATCTCTAGCCACGGATTCAGCGCTTGACTGACCGGTGAGCTTTCAAGGTTATGGAACGGCAGTTATAAATTGATCGGCCACAGAACTGAAATAAGCGAAACTTCGCGTGAACCGTGCGATATTGAAATTATATAAGTACATTGAATTGCATTGAGTAGTTTTCTTATCTGACTCTATTTTGATCGACGGCGGGTGTTTGCCTATTTTTAATCCTAGAGAGAGATGCGACGAGGTACAGGGGAGTGATAGCGAGATAAATTTTTACATATATTACAAGAAAACGTAAGGTTATGCAAAATTAGGATTGACGACGGTGCTAGCATAGACGGCGACGTAGTCAATGATACAAGGACGAATAACATTGATTGTAAGGATCGCTAGGAATTAATCACATGGCGAATTTACAACAAAAATGAGTTACATTTGGTGACATAGGGTTACGGTTGACAATGTAACAAACACATGAATGAAATTAATGGTAAACCTACAGTCAGCCGTGGCTTAATCTAGTCACGATTCGTACAGCCGAACTATTTATAGACCCGTCCTAGATCACACCACGGAAATCCCGCGGTTACATGAAATACCAGGAACACCCGATATCGGGACTTACGGAATGGTGAGGGCTTGCTTTGCTACACTGAAGAGCTCAAATTACGCAACGACTCGGTTGGCGCACTGAATCTGATTAATCCGACGTACAGCTCCGAATTGTGACGATGGCCAGAGCTGTGTGGTAGTTGAGATGTGGCGGAGGATTGATCATTTGTTGTAGTGGTGATGAGTGCTGGAACGATGAGCGCTAAGTGCTTAATGGCGAACAGTCGTAGAAGATGAAGGAACTCTCGAGACGACTCGGGAACGGTGAGTGAAGCAGAGTTCAAGGAATAAGTCACTCCGGATACGGATGATCTTGGAGACGGTTGAGTTTGTAGCGGTAGAGGATTGCGTGCTTCATATCAGTGACGATGTAAAAAAAAACGAAGTGTTCCGGGGTGCCCAATAAGTTTTTAGGGCGACCCCTGCAGGGCCGTTGGCACCCTGTACGCTCCGAGTCTGGTGAGAGACTGAATGTGCGATCTAGCTAGCTAGGCCAGGCATGTGATGGTGGCAGGGCACCGCAGTGCATGTTGTCTTACTCTGCACTCGGTCAGACGTATGATACAGTACAGTGAAGATTGAGCGTTGACTGCGCGAAATGAATGTTCAAAAAAGTACATATTCCAACAATAATTAAATCAGAAAAATAATGTAATATTACTATAAACATTTGTTGAGGTTTTACAAGAACATCAACCTATTATAACATAGCTCGCTCGTTAATTTAGCATTTATATGAATGGAAGCAAAGAGAGCAAAGAGAGGGCTGTATGAGGGTATTGTTGTCCCAACTGTACTCTACGGAGCTGAGGCTTGGGGGGTGAGAGCAGAGGAGAGAACAAGGTTGAATGTTTTCGAGATGAAGTGTTTGAGGAACATGGCTGGAGTAACGCTGAGAGACCGGATCACCAACGACGTGGTTCGAATCAGAACAGGGATGGTGAAAAAGGTGGAGAACAGAGTGGATTCGCGTGTACTGAGATGGTTCGGGCACATGGAGAGAATGGATGAAGGGAGATTGG
>SDVV010007560.1:0-17710 GCA_016164225.1 Gammarus roeselii
AGGAGGCTTGGTCCGCCCAAATGGCGGTGGGTGGGAGGGAGCTTCCTAATAGGAGGCTTGGTCCGCCCAAATGGCGGTGGGTGGGAGGGAGCTTCCTAGTAGGAGGCTTGGTCCGCCCAAATGGCGGTGGGTGGGAGGGAGCTTCCTAATAGGAGGCGTGGTCCGCCCAAATGGCGGTGTGTGGGAGGCAGCTTCCTAATAGGAGGCTTGGTCTGTCCAAATGGCGGTGGGTGGGAGGGAGTTCCTAGTAGGAGGCTTGGTCCGCCCAAACGGCGGTGGGTGGGAGGGAGCTTCCTAATAGGAGGCTTGGTCCGCCCAAATGACGGTGGGTGGGAGGGAGCTTCCTAGTAGGAGGCTTGGTCCGCCCAAATGGCGGTGGGTGGGAGGGAGCTTCCTAGTAGGAGGCTTGGTCCGCCCAAACGGCGGTGGGTGGGAGGGAGCTTCCTAGTATGAGGCCTAGTCCGCCGAAACAGCGTTGGGTGGGAGGGAGCTTCCTAGTAGGAGGCCTAGTCCGCCCAAACAACATTGGGTGGGAGGGAGCTTCTAACTAGGAGGCTTAGTCCGCCCAAACAGCGGTGGGTGGGAGAGAGCTTCTTAGTAAAAGGCTTAGACCGAGAGAAGAGTTTCTTCGTAACTACATTGATTATTACCTAATACGAACACCTAACACGGTTAGATCATTGCCTAATACGAATAAATTATTAGCTACAACGAATTAATATCGCATGGCTAATGCGTGTACAGTATTTCTTGGAACGAATGGAGTATTTACTAATTCAAATAGAGTATTTTTTAATACGAATAGATTATTACCCAGTATGAATGAATTATTTATTACCTAAAACGAATGAATTATTTATTACCTAATACGAATGAATTATTTATTACCTAATACGAATGAATTATTTATTACCTAATACGAATGAATTATTTTTTACCTGATACGAATGAAATATTTATTACCTAATACGAATTAATTATTTACCTAATACGAATGAATTATTTATTACCTAATGCAAATGAATTATTACCTCAGACGAATAAATTATTACCTAATTCACAGATACTGATACTTGACCGAATCCCCCAGAAAGAAGGGTGACCGACGGCAAAACGCACCTCACACTCCTCTCATACACTGACACT
This sequence comes from Gammarus roeselii, assembly GCA_016164225.1. Taxonomy (NCBI): domain Eukaryota; kingdom Metazoa; phylum Arthropoda; class Malacostraca; order Amphipoda; family Gammaridae; genus Gammarus; species Gammarus roeselii. The sequence continues at coordinate 1,147 of SDVV010007560.1, forward strand.
GACACAACTTAGCTGTTTTTCGCTAAAGGGTCCGTCCAGGAGACCCCGCAACACACCCTCCGGGTCATGAGTGCGGTCCGAGGTCAGTGTAACTGGTGTGGTCCGGCAGTATGACTGGTTTACCCCTGCCGCGTCATGATGACCGGGGGTCCCACCCACGACCACCCGTCTTTCAACGAGATGCCAAGGGCGGGAAAGCACATTGGGGCAGCGTCAAAAATCATCCGTTCACAGTCATTCTCCACTCACGCTTATTCAGCGCACGCTCTCCCGCTACCTCCACACTCACGTCTCTTTTTTCTAAAGCCTGCTTCACACCATCCACCCGCCCAAACTTCGGTCTCCCTCTAGGCCTACGTCCACTCGCCTCTGCCTTCAACAGCCTTTTCACCAATCTCCCTTCATCCATCCTCACCATTTGCCCGAACCATCTCAGAACACGCGGTTCAACTCTGTCCTCAAACTTCTTAACCATCCCCGTTCTAACTCGCACCACGTCATTATTGATCCTGTCTCTCAGCGTCACGCCAGTCATGCTCCTCTAACAATTCATCTCAAAGACATTCAATATTCTTCTCTCTTCTGCTCTCGCCTCCCAAGTCTCAGCTCCGTAGAGGACAGTTGGGACAACTGCACCCTCGTACAGCTCTCTTTGCTTCCTTCCCCAACGTCCTACAGCTCCTTACACTCTTCATTGCACCCAACACTTTACACCCTTCCTTCACTCGCGACTTCACTTCAGTTTCCACTAGTTCAGTCTCCTCCTCATGAGAGCCCAGATACTTAAAACACTGGACTTCTTTCAATAATTTTGCATTTAGGAGGACACTTATTCTGCTTGCATCGACATTCATCGAGGATCTCATTACTATACTTTTATCCACGTTCATTCGAAGCTTCCTCCTCTGACACACTACACCAATCTCTGATGCTAGCCTACAGAGCTTCTCCTCTGAATCCGCCACCAGTGCCGTATGATTTGCAAGCAGTTACTGGCTCAACTGCCAACTCGGCCCATTAGTTTCCATCAGGTCCAAGCCCCGACCCAATACACAAGTGTTCACCTCCCTAACCACTCCTGGCACTCCATCCATGTAGAAATTGAACAGCCAAGGAGACATAATGCAGCCTTTTCTCAGACTTATTTTCCCTTTAAACCAATCACTCACCTCGATCTCCACTCTGACACATGCTCTGCTGTTAAAATAGAAACTCTGAACTGCTTTCAAATTTTTTTCACCCACTCCATACCAACGTCAACCCTGTCGTAGGCCTTTTCCAAATCCATGAAGGCCCAGAACACATCTTTTACCTTTGTAAGAAGCTTCTCACAGACTCGTCTTACTGCAAAAATCTGATCGACCCACCCTCTACCACTCGTTAGGCCACACTTTTCCTGTTCAATAGCGCCATCCGAACAGTGTGTTCCTTTTGATCAGTACACGAATGCCCGTACAACTTACCAACCACGCATAATAAACTGATACCTCTTGAGTTGTAGCACTCATGTTTATCTCCTTCGTTCTTGTACAGCGGAGCAATGTAAGCACTTCGCCACTCAATCGGCACCACGCCCACTACAAAACACAGATTCAGTAGCCTCAACGGCCTCTACAATACTAACTTCATCCCTTTTCAGGCACTCGGTCGCAACGCCATCCAAAACGTGGGCTTTTCCTGCTTTCATCACTTCTACCGCTTCCTGCATCTCTTCCGTAGTAGTGTCTGCAACAAATCTCTCTCCTGAAACCGGCATCCGTGCACCTGTCATCCTTGACATTTAACAACTCATCAAAATACTCGACCCACCTTTCCCGTAAAACACCTCTTTCCATCAACAACTGGCCGTTTTCATCTTCTACCGCCTCCTCCTTTCCGGTCCCCGACTTTATCATTCTCTTCACCTCATTTCCAGAACATCTTTTTTGTACTCTTCAAAATTCTGGCACAACCGTCTGCCCCACCTGGCATTAGCATCCATTTGACTCCTCACCACCCGCTTCACCCTCTCACGTTGTCATATTTTTTCCTAATGCATGCGGGAATTCCTTAGCTCTGTTTTCCACATTCAGTTCACTCACATTCACTACCTCTCTGCCTCCTCCCACTCCTTTGTTCCGCTTCCACCTCTGTTACACTCTTAATCTTCCTTCCACCAGAATGGTCAGACACTCTTCCACACTCTCCTCTCAACACCCGCGCATCCAACAGCCTCCCCACCACTCTCTTCGATATCAGCACAAAATCCATCAGTGCTCTCTCCACCACTGCACCATGGGCCATCCTTCCCATGGGTACTTGGGGTTAACTCGCTTCTTGAACAAACTGTTCCCGACTACCAGCTTCTGCTCCACGCACAGACCTATCGGATTTTCTCCACAAGCATTTCTACCGAGAACGCCATACCTGCCTACAACATTCTCCACCACTCCTTCTTCAACTCTCCCTCCCTTTGGGGTCGTCCAGTACAACCACATTGGATTGGCATCTAAAACTCACAATACACTCACTTGCGTCAGTCCAAAGTTGCTCCTTCTCTTCTTCACTCCTCTTGCTACCAGGTCCGTACGCACTTGCTAATACTTATCTTTCCACGCGTAACTTTTTTCCGCCAACATCAAGCATCACACGCTACTAGCCAATCGATCACTCAATATCTGCACCGCACCTTCTCGTGCCCAATCTTCTTCCTCTTATTACGCCAAACTCACATTTGCCTTACCTTTCAACTTCGTCCGTCTCACTCAGCGCCCACGTATCAAACTTCCTCTTCACGAACATCTCACCAATCTCACTCCTCTTTGCTTCATTCGTACTACATTCACGCTCATTCAGCGACCCTAACAATTGGGTTCGAAGAGGCGTGAGCCTCTCCTCCCCCCGCTCGTCTTGCAGCCTTTTAGGGAGGATTTCATAGAGGAGGGGATTCCTAGCCCCCCTCGCTCTGTCATATTATTTGCCTTCTACGACGCGCAGGGGTTGCGGTAGCACGATTCTAACTCTCCGGCTGCAGGGTAATATCTGCGCAATACAAATGGGTTATTACTTTACACGCCTTGTCTATCGGATTCTTCAACTTGATGAACATAAATCGTTTGCTAGCTGCTTGTTGAACATTGATTGTTCATTCACAAGCACGGATTAGCACTTGGTTCGCAGAGATTATTACTCGATGCGTATAGATTCAGTACTTGATCTAGGTGGATTAGCTATTTTTTAACACGATCGAATTATAATTCTAAACGCTTATACTATTTCCCACTGTACGCAGCAGAAGCTACATGGTGCTCATTTACCTGGGTGGTGTAGATTGGTTCGTAATATACTTGCACTGTTCTCTCTGTTAGCTGAGACAGTACGAGCAGCTCGTTGATGAACAACTGCAATTGCCTCGTAACACTTGAGCAGGCCTATCACTTTTCTTCCTTGGCCAGTTGAATTCGGTAATCTTTAGTGAGCCTCACTCTCCATTATCCATTCATTTAGTGAGCCTCACTCTCCATTATCCATTCATTTCGTAAGCCCCACTTCATTATCCATTCATTAAGTGAGCCTCACTCTCCAATATCCATTCATTTAGTGAGCCTCACTCTTCATTATCCATTCATTTAGTGAGCCTCGCTCTTCATTATCCATTTATTTCGTAAGCCTCACTCTCCTTTACCAATTTATTTAGTGAGCCTTACTCTCCATTATTCATTCATTTAGTGAGCCTCTTTTCATTATCTATTCATTTAGCGAGTCTCACTCTCCATTATCCATTCATTTAGTGAGCCTCACGCTCCATTATTCATTCATTTAGTGAGCCTCTTTCCATTATTCATTCATTTAGCGAGTCTCACTCTTCATTATTCATTCATTTAGTGAGCCTCACGCTCCATTATTCATTCATTTATTGAGCCTCACGCTCCATTATCCATTCATTTAGTGAGCCTCACGCTCCATTATCCATTCAGTTAGTGAGCCTCACGCTCCATTATCCATTCAGTTAGTGAGCCTCACGCTCCATTATCCATTCAGTTAGTGAGCCTCACGCTCCATTATCCATTCAGTTAGTGAGCCTCTCGCTCCATTATCCATTCAGTTAGTGAGCCTCACGCTCCATTATTATTTCATAACATTTTCTTGTCTTTCAATGCTTATTTTGCATTTTCAAGAATCCTTGAACAATTTTGTTTCCAATGTTAACAGTTCAAGGGAACTTTGATGTCAATTGTTCATTTGATTAGTTGCATCGATCAAATTATCTTGATTGCTTTTAGCTACACGCCGCAGTCTCCCAGCCTCTCCTCCAGTCTTGTCCCCGATTCCTCTACATTCCTGTCCCTGCCTCCCTTCCATTCCTATCTCAGCCTCCCCTCTATTCTTGTCCCAGCCTCGCCTTCATTCTTGTCCCAGTCCCCCTTTACTCCTGTCCCAGCAGTCCCTCAGCTCGTATATTCCTCCCTCAGGCTGCTGCACTGGATCCAGGGCCACGTGGGCTCGCCACTGCCCATCAGCAACTTCACCAACGACTGGAACGACGGACGGGCGGTGGGCGCCCTCGTGGACAGTGTGGCGCCTGGACTTTGTTCTGGTGGGTGGACGGTTCGAGGACCTCCAGGTTTAACTATCGGTCGGATTCGGTACCCTAACTGGGAAACGAAATAGTGAGCGGTTCGATTTTTTGTCGTCTTCGATGCACATATTGGACGAAGGAATGTGGTCCCAAAATCATAGAGAGTGCACCCTCGGGTGTACTGCAAATTTTCCTCACTCAGTTTGGGTGAAAAAGCTGCCAGCCTTTCCTCAAACAATTTTCCTTTGGCCTGCCGCTCTCTTCTGTTTTATAGTCGTGCTGTTTTCCTGCCTGGGTGCAGACCTCGGGCATGGGATCCCACATTCCTGTCTCTTTGTAATATAGCCTTCAGGGGGTACGAGGACGCATGCTTCACGGCACCTACACAATTACTTCGGTCCTTGAGGCTCCTCAGATAAGCAAGTAGAGGTCGCTCCATGTGGCCACGCGGGAAATAGCTACTTGAACAATATTAGTTCCGGTACTTAAGGCATTGCTGCTTCAGGCATTGCTGCACTCAGCGAGGCGTCCGTGCAGAGCAATGATATTTTTATTTCTCTGCTGATTTCGCTCAGGACTTCAACGGTGCTGCTTTTGTAACCCACCCTTCCAGGTCGATACTGTAATCAAAGCCTTCACCACCCCTCAACACTCAATTTTCCACCATAGTCTTTCACTATCCCACTTGACAACCCTTTCGTTCGGTGCTAGAAGGACATTTACTTCAACGCACTAGACAGCGCGGTTATCCAAATCTAATTAAACACTCCCCTCTGACACCCCCTCTACTGTCGCCCAGACTGGCCCGACTGGACCCCCAACGAGGCCTTGAAGAACACCACTCAGGCCATGACCCTGGCCGACGACTGGCTGGGTGTCCCTCAACTCATCACTCCCGAGGAAATGATCAATCCCAACTGCGACGAGCTCAGCATGATGACCTACCTCAGCCAGTTCCCTAACGCCAAGATCAAGCCCGGTGCACCACTCAAGCCCAGGGCACAGCCCCAACAGTAAGTAGGATTAACTCAAGCCCCGGGCATACCCCCTGCAGTAAGTAGGATCATCTCTAAACCCGGGTTCACCCCCAGCAGCAAGTGGGATCGTCTCGTGCCTCAGGCACACCCCCAGCAGTAAGTAGGATCGTCTCAAGCTCCGGGCACACCCTCAGCAGTAAGTAGGATCATCTCAAGCCTCGGGAAGCCCTCCCTAGTAGTAAGTAGGATCGTCTCAAGCCCCGGGCACATCCCCAGAAGTAAATAGAATCGTCTCAAGCCCAGAGGCTTATCTGTGGTAGTAGCCCTGGCCACTGTTCTAATCAAATCATGGAGGCATTTTATCTTCTGCACCTGCAGGTGGTTTGACAGTCTGTGACTCAGGCGGGCTAGAAAACCTCGCTGGTCTAATCTAATCTATTCCTGCAGGTGCGGCAACCCCATGTGAGTCGCTGCGGTCACTCCAGCACTGGAAAACAAGTAGCTCCATCAACCTTTGTGTCTCTTTTCACCTAACATGTTGACCACTCGACTTACAAGCCTTCCTCCCTTAATCAATACCTTGACTTGTTTATCTAAATACGATAGGCCTTTATGGTAGTCGTTAACTAGAAGCAGTGGCGCATCAAGTACCATGCCAACCCTGTTGTTGTAAATGAATTTTGTATGTAGGCCAACGCATATTCATATATTCACAATCCTCCCCTCTCCTCTTTGTGTTGATGCCCGTTTATTATGAATTTTGTATGCGCTGCTGTTTGGAAACATCTGATGTTTGCACTACAGCTTGTCGTGTTACCAAACTGTAACTGCTACCTGGTAAAAAAGTTCTTAGAGCTCTACTCCAGAGGTTTTTATGAAGTTATTCGATCCGTACACCAGAGCGTTTTATGGAGTTCTCCGAGCCGTACACCAACGTTTCTTTAGCTATTTAATGGAAGGCGATAGTTGATATTATACAGTATTGTTTCTTAACCTTTGTTTCTTAAGTTGGTGTACGACAGTGTCGGTACAGAACTTGAGGTTTGGTTTGCTGTAGAAACTAACCAGATGATTAGCTAATATTCAACATTCGTGAACGCAGCGCGTCATTAATCAGCCGTTTTTCACTCATCGTGTGGCATGCTTGAAGTGATCCGCGATGAGGTAATGTTCTGCCGTAATGTGGGATGTGTTTTCTATAGTCTCTTTAAATTGGCGTGCTCTTAACAAATTCGTGACTCTCCAATCCAATGTATTGATGGTTTCCCAATGCTATGTATTCGTGATTTTTTTTACCTCAAAATAGACGCGGTTTGCAAAATCATCGATATTAATATTGTCAGATATATTTTGCTCCATGTACTTTGAACCGGCATCCCAATGCAGCGATATGAGCTGTGACCAACTCAATTTAAATCTTTGCTTCGTTAATTCAAATAGTGCGTAGGTTAATGAAGTTTCATGTGTAATATAAGAAATAACAATGCATTGCCAGACGATGGAAAGAAAGGATTTAATAATAATAATAATAATAACGTAGTTTAGGATATTAAAGTTTCATATGTCATATAAGAAATAACAATTCATTGCCAGACGAAGGAAATCAAAGATTTAATAATAACAACGTAGTTTAGGATAATGAAGTTTCATGTGTCATATAAGAGATAACAATTCATTGCCAGACGATGGAAATCAAGGATTTAATAATAATAATACCGTAGCCTCATTTTCTTAGTTTCCTAGACCCGCGCTCTTCCCACCATCTGGCGTTGAATGCCAAATCGTGCATCCCACTGTTGGGTCATAACAGATCCTTTCAAGTCCTTAGGTACTCGTAGTGTTTATTGCTCGTAGAGAATCCGAACGCGTTAGAAAACCCCCATCACTCTAATCTAATCTCATTAAGAAGCTGACTGGCTGTATCCACTGAATCACTTATTGCTGATTGCTGCTTGTTGCTAAGGGACATTGACTTCCGTGCTAGGATCTCGGTCACTCTTAACGACATTGAGAAGCACCAACACATTCATCAGGGCATTTTTTCCTTTGACTACATTACTCCCACATTATTATGTCTGGTATGAAGCTCTAGCACTCGCCAATATCCCATTGGTGTGAAGGAAGGCTGTCTCGATAAGGTGGAAAATTGTATACATGCCGACATTTGACTAAAGATTTCCCACATTCAGGGTTTTGTATTTGAATTTCCTCCACATGATCACTGTCTCTTTTTGAGTGGGTATCCTTCCCTCTCTCCGAGTGGGTATCCTGTCCTCTCTCCGAGTGGGTATCCTGCCCTGTCTCTGAGTGTGTATCCAGTCAGTTTCAGCTGAGAAGTTTCGAGATTTCTGAATAGACTGACATTTTCCCTCTTTTCCCAGGGTGAAAGTGTTTGGCCCCGGTGTGGAGCCTGAAGGTGTGGTGGCCGGCGTGCTGACACACTTCACCGTGGACTCGCACAAGGCGGGCAAGGGCAAGGTGGAGGCCTGCCTTGTTGACCCCGAGGGGCAGCAGATACAGGTGAGGGCCCTGCGCTGGTGACCGCTGGTCATACCCCCATATAAGCCGGCTCTCGCCCTCTTTTTTTTGTTCATGATGTTCTCATGTGCGATGTTCCCCTCCTGGACGTGACATCCCGCGTGGAATCGCCGTTCGTTGTCTCGTCTTCTTTGCGTGTGAGGACTTCAATTCTAAGGCGCTCATGAGCCAATCCCTGTGCCTGGTCTACAGACGTAATGGCCGCCGTGGCACTCGTGGCAGCTTTGTTGGAACCGATGTTGACAGCAACTACTCCAAATCCATGCCGCTCTAATCTGATCTTGTTCATACAGTTTGGAAGTGAAAATTAACTTGATCTCTATTTTAATAATCTTTCTTCTCGTGTTCACAGCTCATCAGATTCATTGCTCCCCTTCTCTTCTCCCCCCCCCCCCAGCTGGAGGTGGTGCCTTCCAGCGAGCGTCCCCAGGTGTTCACTGCTCGGTACACGGCTCTAGTGGAGGGCGTGCACAAGGTCATCGTCAAGTTCAGTGGGCGAGCCACGCCTGCCTCCCCCTATACTGTGAGTGAGGGGGCACAACATCAAAGGCGATGGCTTGTTATCGGTTGGATTGTGTTGAAAAGGCAATGAAAGATCTTGCCATTCCGGCGATGACTTCTTATTGTTTTTACATTATATTCAAAGGTTTTCTTTGTTCGAATAATCGAAATAATGTTGGAAAATGTTGCTGTCCAATGGAATCTAAGCATGTAAACTGTTCAATCTTATTATATTGAACTATAAACTGATCAATCTTATATTAAACTGTACACTGTACAATCTCTTTATGATAAATTGTGAAATTTACCTTTCGGTCTGCCCATTGAGATATCAGCGCTCCGCATAAAATAACACCTCCCAAACTACATTTTTTGTGCTACATGGCAAGCACACAATAGGAAGGTAGTGTGTTGAATTGCAGAACACTTCATTGTGTGTATTTCATCTGTGTATAGTTGTTTCACCGCTGACCGCAAGATGGCATCACGATGTAAACAAACTCGCAGGCAGGTGGGGGGCTTCGGGGCCTCCGCGAAAGATGATTCGTTGTCGCCCGTCAGCCCGTCAGGCTTTGTTTACATCTTGTTGCCATCAGGCGGCGGGTTTTGAAAACGACCTATCGGCCTTCATGAAGTTAGCACCTAATATTAGAAGAAATTATATCTTGCTAGAAATTGGATATCACGCCTTCCTTCCGTTCAGGTGGGTGTCGCCGCCCCCCTCGGTGACCCCACCCTGGTCACCGCCTCCGGCCCCGGCCTCCTGCCTGATGGCGTCGTCATCAGCAAAATGACATACTTCGACATCTGCGCTAAAGGTCTGCTTACAACCGCTCCCAGTAGAGTGTTGGCAACTGAGTGCCCCTCCTAGACATGTTAGGTTCACGGAGCGCACGGAGTCACGGCCCAACCGGGAGAGTGAACACCCTTATTTTCTTTCAGACTTCCCTCTTCTTTACCCTTCACTATCTCTCCTGTTCTCCCCCATCCTGATTTACTTTTCTTTTATTTACTTTATTTGCATCTTATGTTTAGTTCGAATTTCCTTTAAACTTGTCTCAGACTCCTTCTTAACAAGTCTCCTAATAGTCATTGCACACAAACACACACATATGCACACACAGATACGCACACTCAAACATACGCATCCCGGTTCTAACTATTCTCCTTTCCGGTGGCAGATAACAGCCAAGTTGTTTTTTTTCCTGCCACCTTTATCTACGACTATTCCTTCTCCTTCTGTCTCTTCTCCCTCAGCAGGTGTTGGAGCGCGTAGCCCGGCACCTTAAGGACTACTGCGAATCCTTGGGGCTATGAAGCAGGGTAGGTAGTGTGTTAATTCTCCTTACTGCCATCCGGAGAGTGCCGGACCATATGGCCTCAGCACCTTAGGAGTTCCTGTACCTCCTGTGGCACCCGTACATACCTTAGACGTTCGCCGCATAAAGGACTTTGAGTTTGCGCTGAAGTAAACCTAACTCGAACATTGAAAAAAGAGGAACATAGACTAACTTGATGCAGCATTGTTTGCTGGTTTGATATTCGGCGGCAGAAGGACGATGGCTCCAGCGCGCTTGAGAGCCTCGTCACTCTAATCTAATCTGGCAACTGAGTGCAGGTGAAGAGGAAGCAGAGTTGAAATGGATTGTGCGTTCTTCTTCCACTCGCGCACTCCACTATGAATATCATTGTTCTAGCAGGAATCCTTACTCATTGTTCTAGCAGGAATCCTTACTCATTGTTCTAGCAGGAATCCTTACTCATTGTTCTAGCAGGAATCTGCTACAATCATAGATGGAAGCTCGGGCCCCGTCCGAGTCCTCGCAGGGGGGAAAATTAGGATTGTAAACAGATTGAACTTCTTCATCTTCTTGATGATGATGGGCAAATGATTGTCTCACTGACGGTGTTATGCTGATGTTGAAATTTAGTGTTTTTTATTTGATTGAGTTGCAGTCGGGGGAGTTCGTTCAGACAATATTTAGCGTAGTTTACGGTTACATATCATGTGTGTACCACAACCACCACCTGACCCCACTCCCTCGTGCAGGCGCCGGGCGCGGTGATCCCGAGGTGATCATCTTGGATGCTAACGGCAGCAAGACGACGAGCAAGGTGTCAATGCGACCCCGCCTAGCAGGCGACCTCATAGACACCGACCAGCAGCAGCAGTACAACTACTCCAAGGACCTTGACTTTCGCAGGGGAAGTGGACTTGCTAATAACAGGTGCGTGGCACGGATCGCACATTGTGTGATTCCGTATAATATATTCATGGTAATGCAATGTCATTAGTCCAAGCAGGTTGTTGGTACAGTCGCCTGCAAATGTAGCCAGAGTTGAACCTACATGTATGCCATTTTGCTAAGTCCATAATACCTATGATACAAGACTGTTTTACATTTAGTATTAAAAGAGTTTTACGTGTCTACGATAACGAAGATCAGCAATGGAACAGCCTGTGGCGTATCATGGTAGGTCAAGTGGCCGAACCCTTAAGCGCTAAAGGGCTAAATTTTGGTATGTGTGTGAGTGCATGAGAGGAGTAAGAGGGGGGTATTGCTGTCGGCCACCCCCTCTTCTGGGAGATCACAACACTAACTAGGCGTCATCATATATGATACTAGATTAGGTAAGACTGTCAAGACCGTTTAGATATATGACACTATATTAGATTAGAGTGCCAAGGCTTTCTAGATAGATGACACTTGTGTATTGCATACAGGGAGTTGAAATCCACTCGGAGACCGACGATACCTTAAATTAGACATTCGACTTCAAAAGGCTATTGACGCGATCATGCTACGAACCCTGGCCGTTCTAATCTAATCCACTCTATTTTAATCGAATAACAGGACCGCCTCTAATGGCACTACTGCCAACGGTAGCTCCAACGGCAGCAACGGGTCTGCAGTGGGCCGCAACGGATACGATGCGCCGGACGGGGACTACTCAGAGGTGACCCGCGTGGAGTACACCGCCACAACGCTGGGACTGCACTCCGTCAATGTCTTCTTTGCGGGAAAACCCATCCCAGGCTCGCCCTTCGGTGTCAAGGTTGCTCCCGGTGAGTACTAGCTCTAGTGCGAACCCTGGCTTGTCCGATCACATTTTGATTGACACATTTTATGATGTCCAGTAGGATTTTATGGCCTAAATGGATCGGTCTTCTCTTTATTTATTCTTCGCTTTCTCGTTACTATCCTTAGACATCTGTTTGATTCATGGACCGCACGGAATCATCACTTATTTAATTACAGACGCTCCTCTTCTTCACCCTTTACTGTGTTTCCTCTTCTCTACCATCTTGAATTTACTTGACTTTTATTTACTTAGTTTCCAACTTATGTTTCGTTTACATTTCTTTTACCTTATTCTTCTCTCCCTCTTGACCAATCTCCGAATAATAGTTTCGCACCGGTCCTACATTTTCTCCCTGAGGGCGTCTCATAACAGCCAAATTTTACTCCTTCTTTTGCGCAACCTTCGACGACTCTTCCTTTTTGTTCTTTCATGTCTTGCTGTTCTCATGCGTGAAATTACCTACACAGAGTGTAGGTCTCATGCATGCGATCTACGTTTTCTGTCTCTTTTTTTATCTTCCCCATCTGCGGGTGTTGAAGCACGTATCCCGGCACCTTAAGGACTACTGCGAATCCTTGAAGCTCTGAAGCAGAGTAGGTAGTGTGTTAATCCTCCTTACTGCCACCCGGGCAGTGCTGGGATCAAATGACCTCAGCACCTTAGGAGTTCCTAAACCTCCTTTGGCACCCGTACATACCATAGACGTTCGCCGCGTAAAGGACTTTGACTTTGCGCAATAGTAAACCTAACTCGAACATTAAAAGAAGAAGAAAAACAAAGACTAACTTGATGCAGCACTGTTTGCTGGTTTGACATTCGGCGCCAGAAGGACGATGACTCCAGCGCGCTAGAAAGCCTTGTCACTCCAATCTAATCTAAACTAATCATGTAGGACTCTCCTTTTTCTTCTTTTTATCCATACTGTTTTCACGCGTGGGGTCCCCGTTTCCTGTCTTTTCTTCATCTTGCCCCTGACTCTTCGTTGACTTCTTTCCATTCATGCTGTTCTCACGCGTGAAAGCCTCTTTTCCTGTCTTTTCTTCGCGTTGTCCCCGGCACCGTAAGGATGACTGCGAAACCTTGAGGCTCAGTATTTGAGTAAGTTGAGTGATTACGCTCTTGGCTGCCACCTGGGAAGTGCTTGGACCATATGGCCTCAGCTACTTTGGACTAGGAGTTCCTGTACCTACTGTGGCACCCGTTTATGCCTTTGACATTCGCCGGGCAAAGTACGTTGATTATAAGCAGTAGTAAACCTAATCACTCTAATTTAATCATAAATTTGACTGGACTGCAGTTTGATGCAGCTCTATTGCTGGTTTGACGTCCGGCGCCAGAAGGACGCGAACTCCAGCGCGCTAGGAAGCCACGTCACGCTAATCTAATTGTATCCTAGTTCAAATGTTTCATCATGTTGTTGCTCGCAGCAAGCTACCTCTTTTCCTAAGCCCCTTATCAATTGTCTAATTTCCATCCCGCCCCAGCGAGCAACGCCCGCCGCGTGCGCGCTAGCGGTCGCGGTCTGCAGCCGACGGGGGTCAGGGTGGGAGACGACGCTGACTTCAAGGTGGTCACCAAAGGCGCTGGGGAGGGTGACCTGCTCGTCAAAGTCATCGGACCAGGTCAGTAAAATATTTGAACATCAACGGTCAATAATTAAATTGATACAAGACAATACAAGACGACACTATACGATACTAGACGATACAGTGCTATACTGAGTAGAGGGAGAGGCTCTCCTACTGTCTCTGTCTCTCTTATCGTCCAATGGCTTCACTCTACTCTATGCTAACCAAGGTATTGTATAGGAAACTTTTGCCGCGATGAAGTGTCTAGATCCCTCTTGCTTGCAGCATGTATAAAAGTTTGATCTCTCTTGTGGACGTCGTAGGCGCAGTGAGAACGTTTAACCTCTCCCATTCCAGCTACTTGCTTCTTTCCTATACTGTAAGCATAGCTATGAAGTCTTTTAAGGAGAGTTAAGTCTGCCATAATAATGTATTATTAAGTTTTAATCGGTTGGAGCAGATAAGGATGGTCCTGGCCCACCGCAGCTTTGACTAAATTCATATTAAATTTACTGTGTTTTGCGTAATGTTGTACGCATTCTTTTTTTTTTCCTATCTTCATCTTGGTGTTCGCACTCTGCGTATTTCTTGGTCTTTACTTCACTGAACTCTTATGAAGGATAATTAAATCCTTGTACGATACTTGTGTATTGGGCACTAACATATCATTCAGCTGCGTCTCGTGAATTTTTCTTGGTATCCTACGACACCAAAGGGCGTGTCGGAGTCAGATGGAGATGGCAAATGCCGGGGTCGGTATTCTAATATAATGTATGCCACCAGGCGGCGTGTCGGTGCCTGTAGAGGAGGAGGAGATCGACAACTACACGAGCAAATTCGTGTACCGGCCTCGCAAGGAAGGGAAGCACGTGGTCATGGTCTCTTATGCTGGCGTGGAAGTGCCTCGTAGTCCTTTCCAGGTCTGCAAGCTAGACCATACATGAACTATTTTCGTAGCGATCATGAAAAATCTTATATATTTATTTAATACCATTTGAATAACGGGCCATGAATTCTTTGTATGATTTATTGAATATATTAGTATCGTTAGAATCGCCTCCAGAGGGGTTAGTAACTTATTTCATTATTAATCGCTGAATTGATCAAGTATGCGTGCGGTGTAGCGGTGGTAAACCAGTTAAACTGGCGAGCCCTGCTGCTGACATTGGTGTAGCTGGAGTAAACCAGTTAAACTTGCGAGCCCTGCTGCTGACGACACTGGTGTAGCTGGGGTAAACCAGTTGAACTGGTGAGCCCTGCTGCTGACATTGGTGTAGCGGGAGTAAACCAGTTAAACTGGCGAGCCCTGCTGCTGACACTGGTGTAGCGGGGGTAAACCAGTTGAACTGGCGAGCCCTGCTGCTGACATTGGTGCAGCGGGGGTAAATCAGTTGAACTGGCGAGCCCTGCTGCTGACATTGGTGCAGCGGGGGTAAATCAGTTGAACTGGCAAACTTTGCTGCTGACACTGTTGTAGCTGGGGTAAACCAGTTAAACTGGCGAGCCCTGCTGCTGACATTGGTGTAGCTGGGGTAAACCTGTTAAACTAGCAAGCCCTGCTACTGACTTTGGTGTAGCGGGGGTAAATCAGTTGAACTGGCAAGCCCTGCTGCTGACATTGGTGCAGCAGGGGTAAATCAGTTGAACTGGCAAGCCCTGCTGCTGACACAGGTGTAGCGAGGGTAAACCAGTTAAACTGGCGAGCCCTGCTGCTGACACTGATGTAGCGGGGGTAAACCAGTTAAACTGGCGAGCCCTGCTGCTGACATTAGTGTAGCGGGGGTAAACCAGTTAAACTGACTAGCCCTGCTGCTGACATTGTTGTAGCGGGGGTAAACCAATTGAACTGGCGAGCCCTGCTGCTGACATTGGTGTAGCGGGGGTAAACCAGTTGAACTGGGGCGCCCTGCTGCTGACATTGGTGCAGCGGGGGTGAACCAGTTGAACAGGCGAGCCCTGCTGCTGACACTGGTGCAGCGGGGGTAAACCAGTTGCACGGGCGAGCCCCGCTGCTGACGCTGGTGCTGCGGGGATAAACCAGTCAAACTGGCGAGCTCTGCTGCTGACACTGGTACAGCGAGGAGGAACCAGTTGAGCAAGCGAGCCCTTCTGCTGACATTAATCTCTGAGCACACTATTGACCCGGACTGAGTGAGCGGGCGTCTTGGTGAACCCATTCGCGCCGAAGAGCTAAGATTTGAGATGGGCGAGAGTGTGTGGAGGGTAGTGAGAGGGCGCCTTGCCGTCGACCACCCTCCTTCTTGGGGGATGCAGCCTTATTTGTATGAATGTAAATAATTTGTGCAATTACTTCTGTATCAGGTTGGCGTAGGCCCAACTAAGCAGTCCCGCATCAAAGCGTTCGGACCTGGGCTACATGGTGGTGTGGCGGGGCAGCCGGCGACCTTCACTGTGGAGGCCAACGGCGAGACGGGGGCACTTGGTGAGGAGGGATTAATATTCAGCTAAAGAATGATTGAGATTTGTGGTCGTAAGTGTTGAGTCGGAGCTATCATGAGTTACATGCACCTACACGTGCTTGATTCATGCAAGGGGTCTTGTGTCTTGAACCATTCGTCAAGAAACAGAGATTTGGGATGAGGGTTCAAAGGAGGTCACTGGATGAACCAAGTGTGAATTCCTACTCCTCTTTCAGGGTTCAGCATCGAGGGCCCCAGTGAGGCGAAGATTGAGTGCAAGGACCTTGGCGACGGGTCTGCGGACGTGACGTACCTGCCCACGTGTGAGGGCGAGTACGCGTTGCACGTCCTCTGCCAGGGCGAGGACATCCCAGACAGCCCCTACATCGCTGATATTTTGCCCTCACACTCCGGCCTCACACTCGGCGACCTCAGCAAGGTGCGTGACAGGACATAAGGTTGCGGCAGTCACTGTGATAACTGCAGTACCCCTTCATATTTGGTGCGCAATGTGACAGGACATAAGGTTGCGGCAGTCACTGTGATAACTGCAGTACCCCTTCATATTTGGTGCGCAATGTGACAGGACATAAGGTTGCGGCAGCTACTGTGATAACTGCAGTACCCCTTCATATTTGGTGCGCAATGTGACAGGACATAAGGTTGCGGCAGTCACTGTGATAACTGCAGTACCCCTTCATATTTGGTGCGCAATGTGACAGGACATAAGGTTGCGACAGTCACTGTGATAACTGCAGTACCCTTTCATATTTGGTGCGCAATGTGACAGGACATAAGGTTGCGGCAGTCACTGTGATAACTGCAGTACCCCTTCATATTTGGTGCGCAATGTGACAGGACATAAGGTTGCGGCAGTCACTGTGATAACTGCAGTACCCCTTCATATTTGGTGCGCAA
>SDVV010007561.1:0-17710 GCA_016164225.1 Gammarus roeselii
TTTGCAAACTTCAAGACCTCTAGGAAATGATCAAATGGTTGACAATCAAAATAATTCGATACTGGAGTACAAAATCAGATGAATAAGATTCAGCTATAGCAGATGAAACACAATATAATCTTATTTGACAATGATCGTAATACTAGAAATGATACGGCAAATGGTAGAAACAATTAAATTAAATATATTTACATCGAGTTTATCTCTGTGATAGCTGGAAGCTGCCTATCGTTCCTCGAAAGAACTCAATGCGTATTTTAATTATTCTAAAACGATGAAAACATTTGAAGCATACAAATAGACAAAGCGTAAGTAAACACCTAGGATATTTGACAGAAAAAATTGTGATTAATAGCAATGTAGACATTATATGTATCGTCAGAATATAAACGATTAAATGGTGGCTCAAGATTAAGTGTTAAGGTGGTGGTATTTTCTGGTTCCTGTATTATGCATATATTTTGTATTTGTAGGCAACGTTACGGTTTTGAATTCATCGGCCAATAGATGTTGATTAAGCCTATTCTTGAAGGACGGGTTAGATTTAAGATTCTTCATGATTGTTGGGAGGTGATCCCAGGATTTTGGTCCAGTGAGCGAGAAGCTCTTTATGCAATTTCTGTTTTCCTGTGCTCAACGGGCTAAGTATCATTATTTAATTTGAAAACAAAGATTCACTGTCCCATCCTAGAGTTTTGTTACCACATAAGTTTGTACGCCTTTAATAATGCCTATTGGACAACACAAGACTAACATAATCATGCACACTAGGCAATATGATAACTCCTGCATCATACCTTCATTTAACATTGCTGTCCACTGCTAAGTTATTGATTTGAGAGCGCACTGCACCTGTTACTTTTTAGCCGATACCGAGTAATATAATACGGTTTAAACTATAATTTGTGTATAAAAAACGTAATCTAAGTTGGTTGAAGTTGAAAAAAATGTAAAGCACATCATCAGTGTCTTAACAGTTTTAAATGTCGACCTCAAAGCCTTAATGAATTAAATGAAATGATTTGCATATTTACAGCCAATTGGAAAACCAAGTCTTCCGTTTCACCGAGTCTGTTTGATTAATGGAGCTGAATATGACAACGTTAGAGTTACTGCGCCCTGCACCCAAATAGAAGCCAGACCGTGTGGAAAACGTGTGAATGGAGTCATCAATTTCGCTCTAGCCTGAAAAATAAGACAAGCGTACGCAGCAGATGTTCACTTTTGTAATCCTTCCCGAAACATACGTTTTGGATTTTCTACCAGAACATATACTTTGTTTGGCCTATATGTTGGTCTCCCGCAAATAAGTGTTAGCGTTTTGTAATGTCGACTGGGCCTTGAAGCTGATGATGGAACTAAAGAAGCGAGGGAGGTGGGATTTGGCTCTCGCCTCCATACGTGAGCGGGGCGCTTCCTAAAGTTGAGACAATTGACCAAGTAACTTTAAGATGAGTCCACCTAACCCAGTCTCCTCCCCATCCTCCTCCAACCCACCCTCCTCCCCTCTCGCTATCTGGCAGATTCTGCGTCAGTTGGTCCTGAGTGCGGCAAATACAAGGCCAGCGGGGGAGAAATATATTGATCCTTTGAAAAACAGTGAAACAGTGTGAAAACAAGTACACCAGATAGGTTTCATAATAAATATGTACAAGAACGATCACTAAGATTATAACAACTATGTATCGCGATGGAACTATGAAACAGCATTTACAATATTTGTGAGCGTTGGACGTGCGAATACTCTATTGACTGTTTTCCACATCGTGAGTGTCCGGGCGATCGACAAGAAGATCGAGGAGAGCTGAAACGAAGCGTACTGCATTTTACGGATGTAGGTTCAACGAGTGTTCCGAATTTGCGCCATACATTTTATCAACACCATATAAGCGCGGCATCTGGAGGTAATGTTTATGTTTGTTAGATTACGACCAATATTTAGAATAAAAAAAAAAACAATTTTACTAATCGCTGCTCAGTAAACTATTACTGAATCTGATACAGTATGAATGATGTCTCACTGATCCTTGTCTTGCAGCTAATCACAAATTATTTACAACACTACAGTATTGTGTTTCACCGTCGCATTTGTCAATAAATTAGGAAAGATGAGAGGCAACATCTAACGTCTGAAATTTCTAAGGTGCATTGCTGTCCAGTGGATAATGCATGATAGGTATTGTTATATTGAACTTTCACACATATCGGTAATATTGTTCACTAAATTCCACATGCAGTTTGCGACTGAAATTCAATGGCTGTGAAGTGTTCTCTTCTAGGCATACAAGAACCATGTAGAGAAATGTACGCACAACATTCTAACAATCTAGCTAGTTCTGCATCCTACGTGGAGAGCTTATAATTAAGACGCGTCAGAGCACCGGTAGAGATGAACCCCTTAATGCAGTATAGTATAGCAGCATGTCTGAATAAGAGCAATGTTGTTCTGTGATCCTCTACCATCGCCGCAGTCGCCTTATCGTCGCAATTCGGAAAGTAATTGTCTCTAGGAATATTTCAACACTGCTTTTATCAGTACAACTAGCTACTACTTTTTATCAGTACAACAATATAATGTACACACATTTGCATAGTGAGCAACGAAGTCGGCAGTAAGGGGATAAATCAATTTGTATATTCTGGTTACACATTGAGTTTGCTAATTCTATGAATTTAACGCAGTGTATATCAATTCCCGCTACAGCTGAAAACATATGAGATATAAATATTTTAGGATATGTTTTTGAAGTCACTATGCTACCGGTGGTTCTACCATCCCACACTATATTATTAAATATTAGTTTATGAGCGCAGAAGCGATGATCTGTTTGCACAGCACAAGTAAACCCTTTATTTTTGTACAAGTAATATTTTGTACGCACCAGTGTGCACATGTACCACAATTGAAAATTCGAACTATATGTAATTTCGAAGAAAAAAAATGGCTTCCGCATAAATTGGATTGCGAACCTATCAGAATGGATAATCTTTGCGCCCTACGACGGAGCTAACAAAGACCAGATCAGAGCTCCTCTGGAGGTACCAGAAACAACTCAAACATGCATTCAAGCAATGGATATAAAAGGGGATTTTTGCGCTTATTCACATATTAGACAATAAGGACAACAATTGTGTTAATATTTACCTTCGGTACCTCATAAATGCAATACCGATAGTAATGCTCATAAATGCAATGCCGATAGTAATACTCATAAATGCAATACTGATAGGAATCAATCTATACAAAATCAGCAAGTGGTGGTGTAATTTTGACTGAGTAAAGAAAGCACTGCAAGCACATAGTAATTAAATAAGAACAGGACCAGCAATACCGCACTAGAGACCACATACAAATGATTGTAGTTCTCCAACGCACTCACTAGCCTCATGTAGGCAGATTAACCATACATAATACAGAGTCAAATGCTAATTTGCATAAACGAGGTTCGCCCGACCTAGTGTTGGTGCGTAGTGAAATGATAATGCTGTGCAGTTCTTTGACAAAATGATCTGCCTACTCAAACAATAATTGTCTGTGCAATAACACGACAGAAACGTCCCACAACATCAAGAAGAATTGGTGCATGCACAATTGTCAAAGTATCAAATACTTAATTATTGCAACTGCTGTTTTCAATCATCTTTACATCATCGCTCACAGAGCTTACATGGAAGACGCAGGAAGGTAGTGCAATGTTATTCTATTGCACAAGTAGCTATTCAGGGCGGAAACGAGACCAGTTCAAAAATACTGCAATTTGCCATACATCGCAAAGGGAACGTGTTCCAAGTATGCCTCAGTATGACGGCAGTTTGAAATAGAGAAGAAATCTTTTTAGTTCACCGAAAGACATGAATGTTCCCACTCCCACGGGAACATTCTGCCTACGCGCTCGATAACCCGTTGCATGGTCAGGCTGCTTTTCTCAACGAATTACAATGCATCTTTACATAATGGTCAAACCGATTAGTATCTAAATACTAACGAGGTCAGGTACCTACGGGCTTTTTATCAAGGGACCTGACCAGGTTGCCTTCATGCACGATTGACCCCTTCCACATTTGAATAAACTGCAGACTAACTTGTATCACTATATCGATTATTTCAAGCACTGCGAGGCTCCGTGGATACCTCTCATTCACGTTTGCTGAGAACTGGCCTGCAAATGCACCTAGCCCTGTGACACAATGAAGGCCATTCGGAGACCTTGTGGTTCTTGTTTGGACCATCTCATGTTGTGAGGGACCAGTTTACCCTCGCATCCAAGTTCTACTGCTGCCTACGAATTGTTACGCCTACTGAAGTCTTTCCAGTCTGCTAATATTTACCGACATGGCGTAAGTTGAGGGATTCATTTTGCCTAATGAAAAACACAGTGTAGGAGTGAAGATGTGTAAATTTTTGTTAGATTTTGCGATGTATCATTTCACTGCCATCGTGAAGGTAAATAGTAAAATATGAATATCATACCCGATTATACCCGTCCAGAGCAAAATTTTCAAAATCTTCTTGTCGTCCAAGCTGGCGCATGTGGAGCTGCCATCGTGTGTGGGGAAATCACATGCTCGGCTACTCTCCTACAAGAGGCTTCTGTTTTCTCCGCAGAGCTCCACGGACTCGAACTGTCCATCTTTATCGCAAAAACAGATCGTATTTCTAAACACGTCGTATTCTCAGACAGTCTGAGTGTCCTCAGTCACTGCAAAACTTTGCACTACGAACACCCTGCTCTACGTAAATTGCAGCACGGTGTCCGAGACGGGTCAAGCGGTCGAATTCTGTTGGCTCCCCGGATACGCAGGCTTCTACTCATCAATGGTTACCTATATAACTTCCCGATGGAATGACATGTGGCAGGAGAGTGGAGAAAAAATGCTCTCAGTCAAGCTCTCGGTCGGAGAATAGAAAACAAAGTTCTTCAACAAAAAGTTCCAAGGATTCATCAACCGCTTATGCACGGGACACACGTGGGTAGCTCCCAACCACCTAATGGATGTAGACATGGGACCGGATGCACCACCATGCCCCTGTTACCACCAGGTATCAATCAGCGTGAAACACATACTGATGGATTGCAACGACTTGTAGCAGCCCGAAGAGCCTTTCAAAGCCCTCCGTGCAAACTACAAAGCCTACTCACCGACCTTTCATAGCGGAAAAAATCATTCCGTCTAAGATTGCTCGCGTTGAGGCTTTGGCGAAAATGAGTCTCAATTCAAATCAAATTCAATCTGACGTTTTTATTTGTACTCTTTCGCAGCGTCTAAGGAGACAAACGTGTAAAATTCAACTTTCCATACTCTGCGATATTTTTGTGTTCATTCCTGCGTCGTGAGGCGGATGAACCGTTATTTTTTAGGGTAACCTAGGACTTACCGTCAATTTTCTACATGTATCCAATACCGTCGCCGAATTGTATTATTGCCAAAATTCATAATTAAAAAAAATATTATCATACTAGTGCTGCAACGCTACACCAACTAGGAAGAACTATTAAAAAAAAAAAAAAAGTTTTTGTGGGTAGCAAATATGCATGACACATGGAATGAAAATGAATTTTGATATCGCAATTGTAAAAATTTGTTGAACACGTTTAATTTAATCGTTTACCAGTTTACTTCAGTTGCTCCCAATGAAAAACGTTTGAAAAGGTCCATGCGAATGATATGCTTAGGAACTAAACCGAATAATTAGAATATTTATAAGCTATTCTAATGCGATTCCCTGCTATACAGCCTCCTGGTAGATTAGATTCAAAGTCAACACTGCCTCTAACTGATCAAATTTAACAGACGATGATCATTTCTAACAGCTGAGGCAATGCATCTCTGACGTAAACAGGTGACAACTATAACTGTCGAGTACCGCGGACATAATTTCTTACACGTTCCCTGCTTCCAATATGACGGCGATAAACAATAACCATTCATCTACTAACGTCCTCCAGACGGTACTGAATGCGCACACTAGTATCCTCTGTCTGGTAGCGACAATTTTTCACAGAAAAATGTAATACATTTTGGCAACATAAAGCTTCTGTATCCTTCGCATGGAGAAAATATTTAGACGTTACGCTGACTAACAGAATCTCAATTACTGGAAAATATATTTTCTGAAATTATGTGTATAAAAATTTAGGGAATAGATCTTATGATATTCAAGCATCTTCAATCTTCGCTATTTGTCTTAAATAGTCGTATTCCATATTATCCAGAACAAAATATTGTCAACGTGCTTCGAAATAATTCACTACTATAACTGTTTACGAAATTCGATTGATAATCGTCAATATTTAGAATAAAATGAGTGCTCTATAGGTCACTTTAATCAGCAACAACGTATTCTAAAAAAAACGTAATTATTTCACCCCCATTATCGGAATCACAAAAAGAATCATGCTGACCAATCTTTGCTTCTGTAAATATGTTCTGAATGCATTTAAGTTTGTTGATTTTTTCACAAACAGTAGTCTACTACTCAACTAACACAAGATCATTAACTCGCTTTAGTAGGGGTGGATTATGCCCGACTCCGGGTAAAAAAAGACCACCACGCATAATTACGTACAAACTTCAGTCATTGAGCTCCCCTTTTATCAAGAGTTGAGAACCTGCCGCAAACTTTTCAGCGGGGGGAGAAATGATGTGATCGATGTAGACCATTCCAAAGAGTGGGTGGAAATACATCACTTATACTATGACATCTTCAGTAGGTACGATCAAAGATATCTACGACATTATACCACTCCTACACTGAGAGAAATTGAAGTGCATCCCAGAGCTGCCCCAAAACGTAAACACACCCAACAGAATCAGAATGATGTCCTCATCGAGACAAATAAATATATTCCACAATTATTGATCTTAAAATCTGTAGCGGCACAGCGATTGCTTGAAATTCTGATGTCAGAGGAAGGTGGTTTTAAGGTACACTCTGGTGCATCTAGAGGACCACATCACCGGGACCAGTCACGTTTTGGTTACCTTCGTGTCGGTGTGAGACGTATTGGAGAATTGTGAGAGTGGCAGTCTTCCACTGGAGTATTGTGCTGTTTATTTCAAACGTGATTTATGTTGAGTCCTCCATTGCCTGGAGAGGTCGCGTGGATTGTGGGGATTATTATGATCTTCATGTCAGTGAATTCGAGTAGCGTCCGATGAGCGTCTACTGTCTGCAGTAAGGGATCTTCTAAAATTACTGCGTTCAAGGATGAAGGTGCTAAGGAGCAGGAGGTATCCTGACTTTCTGCTGTAATTTTGAGCGTGTACACTTTTCTTGTATGGGGCTTTTTCATCTGTGTGATATTCCGAAGAGTTGATGCTGGCTAAATTGGATTAGCTGGGGTCCTGGCTTGCCAATTTTTTTATGGGCGCAAGTTTTTCGCTGTATATTTCCTTTGTTTCCTCACGCAGTCCATGCTCGTTATCGCTAGAGAGATTTCCTTGCGAAGGGCTTAATACATGACGAGGTTTATTACGGACAATATACAACCTTGTCAGATCCCTCGCCGCTTCATGTAGAGCTCTCATTACTTGCGCTCCCTATAATGGCCGAAGTGGATGCAGCCACTCAATCCCCAAAGTTGCATTTCAATGATATTGGGAAAACAGAAATGTTTTGTTCAATTCTCTCAATAAGCTACCTCGTAAAACGACTAAATACTGGTACCAACAACAACAATGTACGGTACGATGGGGAACTTCAACATCAAATACGTTCTAACAATCAATGGAAAAAGGCAGGAAGACTTTCTTTCGCCCTTCCAAATCAATGTGTATGAAGTGTAACAGCATACACGAGCGTCTAGCTCTTTGTCGTGCTCGGTGTCATATTGTCGACTGCTGTATTAACTCAATAAGCTATGCCAACGATATGGTCCTCTTGGCTCCTCATGTTGATGCTCTTCCAATTATGATAATTAAATGCGAGGCGAAGACCACAACGCTAGATATTGAGTACAATACCAGCAAATCTGTTTGTATACTTTTAAAATCACGCACTAAGCAAAGATTCCAGTTCCGAATGAGAATGTATTAAATAGACCTCAGTTTGATTATGTGCACAGTTTTTCTTATATAGGTCACTTAGTAACAAACGACCGGTGTGACAATCCTGATACCTCCAAACAGTTTCGGTCACTTAGTAACAAACGACCGGTGTGACAATCCTGATACCTCCAAACAGTTTCGGTCACTTAGTAACAAACGACCGGTGTGACAATCCTGATACCTCCAAACAGTTTCGGTCACTTAGTAACAAACGACCGGTGTGACAATCCTGATACCTCCAAACAGTTTCGGTCACTTAGTAACAAACGACCGGTGTGACAATCCTGATACCTCCAAACAGTTTCGGTCACTTAGTAACAAACGACCGGTGTGACAATCCTGATACCTCCAAACAGTTTCGGTCACTTAGTAACAAACGACCGGTGTGACAATCCTGATACCTCCAAACAGTTTCGGTCACTTAGTAACAAACGACCGGTGTGACAATCCTGATACCTCCAAACAGTTTCGGTCACTTAGTAACAAACGACCGGTGTGACAATCCTGATACCTCCAAACAGTTTCGGTCACTTAGTAACAAACGACCGGTGTGACAATCCTGATACCTCCAAACAGTTTCGGTCACTTAGTAACAAACGACCGGTGTGACAATCCTGATACCTCCAAACAGTTTCGGTCACTTAGTAACAAACGACCGGTGTGACAATCCTGATACCTCCAAACAGTTTCGGAAATCAAACGCAGTTGGCAACCAGCTTGAAGAAAGTTCCCTTTCCCGACGACAGATGTTAACATACAGCTCTTTGAAACCCACTGCTGCCATATCCATTGCAACTCATTGGGTGCAAGTATACGAGAGTCCCTATCAGTATATTGAGAGTAGCATACAATGATAATTACCGGAAGTTGATTGGTGTACCTAGAAGAACTAGTGCTGGCTTTGTATTCGCAGTATATGATGTTGACTGAATTAAGGTTCCAGCTAGAAAAAGTGCCTACAGCCTCCAGGAGCGTATAATAAATTCTAATCATTCCTTCCCGAATGCTTTATGTAATAGTGAGGGATATGAATTATCTCCAATAATTGAGAGGTGGGACAGAATCCTGCTGATGCAGGAAGATCCCGATATTAACAGAAATAATGTTTGGCATATATCTGCCTCTCTGTGCTGGGGGACGTTGGCTGACAGGTGGTTATGTGCTTAACCTCTCCAACATTGAGTTTTGCTATATAGGTTATAGGAACATATTCATCCCCTTTCATCCCCTTCTGTCTTGCCTCTATGTATGTTCTTTTAGTGCGTAATTTGAATGTGTTGTTAGTGATGCTCTGTCAAACTTGTTCTCTGTAATCACTTTTGTACCTTCGAGTGCTTCAATAAAGTTTATTATTATTATTATTATTAATATTATATGGGCATTGGATCCCTGTTTTGGTTTCCGTCGGACTCAATCTTGTTGATTTGTTTATACACGATGGACATACGTCCATTCGATCTGCATCTTGTACTCGACGAGTGGTCGTTCGCGGACGGTTAATTATCTCCTGTTTTGTGGTTGTTAAGCATAGGACACCACAGATTTCAACGTCATTTCGGATTTTACCTTTTGTAGTGGCGGGTCTTGTTGCATGCACACTTGTTGCATGCCTGCCGGTCCAGGCACAAGTTGGCCAATGGGTCAACTGTTCTCAATCACGGCGCAAGCGACGGACTGGGTGAGGTGGTGTTTGTGCTAAGGGAGGTGTTGAGGACCTATTAGGACATTGTGTCGGCGATGTGCAAATCGATAATGGGGTTGGTTTCCTGGTAGATGATCACTGGTTAGCCATAGTTAAGATGAGTGTGATATTGTGCTTGAAATATTTGACCGGTTTGTAACGTGGGCAGTCACGGTCGCCTGCCGCGGTCACTCGCTGCTCATATGAGCTGCCACCTGGCAATTCAAGAGACTGGCCAGAATCTCTCACTATGCTTGAACCTACTACCGTCCGTTTCCAATGGAAGTCTACTGTGAAAAGAGGCCGACAGGCTACCCACTCAGCGTCGAGCCAAAAAGCACTCAGGTTGAAATATTGTATTATTTATTTTTTATTGTTCACTGGCGCATCACCTTTTGCGTTGAGGAGTATCTGGCTTGTGGTGTTGATGACGTGGCCGTTCTCAATGCATTTATAGCACATCGCATGAACAATAAGTTGTCAATTTCCCTCGTTAACCTGAATTACAATCAATTTGGGGCTTAAATTCTTGGGAAAGTGATAGCGTAGGCTTTGGAACGTGGATACTTCCTTTGTTTGGTGGATTTGAAGACGGATGTTGTACAAAGATCATTTTGAGTTGGCGTTTAGTTTTTGTATAGCAGGGATCTGTTCAGATTTTACGACGTGGGTTTGGTAATGCAATTCTTGTTAGTGGACGCTTCCCGGCTTACCACATAATTGTTGTACGACTAATTCCATCATTGTGAAGGGATTTATTGAAAGGGCCACTTTTCGTCGAGCAATAGCGTCTCGTTGGCCGACCTTGTTGTCTTCTTGGAATTGTAGGAACCATCTCTATATATTTTTGTTCTAGCGGCAGTCTTCTACCTCTTTCTTGTCAGTTAATGCAACATGATTCTTCGGATGCGAAGATCTGGGCATCATCCGTCTGTCGTGGTCGTCGTGAGAACAGTGTGAACATCTTTGTCTTCCAGTTTAACATTCCTTTGTGGCCCAGTATTTCAGGCTTTTATAGCAACGGATCGGACGCTTGATGAAGGTTAAGTGTCAAGGAAAGGTATATCTACGTATTTTGGGGGGTAGGGCAGTTCAAGTTTTGCAGCAGGGTCATAGTCCTTTTTTTAGGTGTTATGAATTTTTCAGTTCTCGTTTCGTTCACACAGTCCACGTACCGTACTAGTTCGGCGATGCCCTCATCAACGAGCACTTTTTGTGAGATTTCATCAGTAAAGTATGTACTCACAGAGTAGCTTGGTTGTAGTGGAATCGTGCGTGCCTTTTGCCACGTGCGTTTTGTGTCTACATTGATGGGGAAACCATCTCCATTGCCGGTAGTGATGTATAGAACTGGCAGCCCAGTAATTAAGAACAGTTCTTCTTGTAAAGTGAACGGACACAGTTCTTCTTGTAATGTGTATGGACACAGTTCTTCTTGTAAAGTGTATGGACACAGTTCTTCTTGTAAAGTATATGTACGCAGTTCTTCTTGTGAAGTGTATGGACACAGTTCTTCGTGTAAAGTGTATGGACACAGTTCTTCTTGTAAAGTGTATGGACACACTTCTTCTTGTAAAGTGTATGGACACAGTTCTTCTTGTAAAGTGTATGGACACAGTTCTTTTTGTAAAGTGTATGAACACAGAGAGAATATACCAACAATAACGTTGGGAGAAATGTATGTGGACAGTGAAATCATCATTGGAAATGATGTTTTTCAGTGAAATCATCATTTTCCAATGATGATTTCACTGTCCACATACATTTCTAACAACGTTATTGTTGGTATATTCTCTCTAACATCTATGAGCACGGTTATTGTGCCTTAACAGTGATAAAACAGAGGAATTGGTAGTCGACCCTAAAACAGTACAATACACACGAAAGCTTGAATCACAACTTTTGTTGTGTTGGATGGCCTAGTGCGTAGAGTGCTGGACTCGTATTCCGGCGACGCAGGATCGAATCTTGGCGATGACTGAAGTTTTTCCAGTGTATGAACACAGTTCTTCTTGTAAAGTGTATGAACACAGTTCTTCTTGCAAAGTGTATGGACACAGTTCTTCTTGCAAAGTGTATGGACACAGTTCTTCTTGCAAAGTGTATGGACACAGTTCTTCTTGTGAAGTGTATGTTCGCTCATGGTATCGTATTTCTACATTGATTATAGTATTTATGCTCATCATTCATGTATGGTTGATAACTTCGTGATTTGATCGCTAATGCTGCCATCTTTGGCCGTGGTGGCGCTATCGTATGGTGGGAGTATTTATGCTCAGTTTGAATTTTTTGCTCTGAGAATTCTTGTTTTTCACCCCTAGAGTGGTTGGCAGCATCTCTTCGTTGAGTTATGCTCCTGTTCATCGCTGGACCCCTGGTATTCATCCGGGGTCCAAGTGACACACAGAGAAGAATTAAAAAGTTGGAATGGTCAATTGTACTCAGTACTGCATTTTGTTTCATCAGCCAATGCAACATCAGTTACCGGATACAGAGCGGCCTTCACCCAGATTCTGCTGAAATTGAGAAAGGTTGGATGCCAAATTCACTTTGTGCAGATAACAGATCCTACATTAATTTTATTGGTCGGATGTTTTTTGACACTTATCTATTACGATGGCCCCGTAATTGGCTTTACCGAGTTCACATTTACGTTACACCAATCAAAGGGAGATTAGCTAATGTACAGTTTTAGTCTCAGCACATATCAGGGACCCTCTTGTGACAACGTTGGTATCAACGCGTTATGAGGAGCAGTGAAATCTTGTTGTCAGTGAAGTAGTGGTCGCTTGATTTCAGCACCAATTCATACCTTTTCGTCTAGTAATTGTTGCAGGAAACTTCCTCTAAACATTCATGTACGCAGATCATTAAATTTTTACAAATTATAGAAATAATCTGAATAATTGTTTTCAATATACCTAACTAGGCTGTCTTCCCCAAGCTTGAGGGTGACCGAAGGCAAGACATTCCCTACGCTCGTCCGAGGACGGTCGCACTCATTCAATTCTTACCCTCTAATGCAATAAGTCCCGGCAAGAAGCTCGTCTTATACTCCCACCGGGTCATGAGTGAACTCAGTGTCCAGCGTCTCAGCGTCTCGCGTTGGGGGAAATGAAGATAGGGCCTAGTGAAATATAGAGAATAATCATGATTGATTAATAAAAACTCATCTACGGAAATTTTTCAGATATGATGGTATTTTTTTATATTAAATCTATAAGTTACAACCCGAAGTAAAAAGGATCAACATATAACTTTAGATTTAAAGTGTGAAAAAACACTCCTACTTCTTCATTACCTGTTTCAACTATCAAGTCACAGTCGCCTGAGCGTCATCATTTAAGTTGTTATACGTTACATATCATTCATTTCGTATGCACTTCTGATGATCACTTTTACTCTTGTTTAAGAAGTTCCACACTACCTGAATTGTTGTCTGTTTCTGATGCAGAGCATAAAATAAGTGTTCCGTCTACCCTCCTGCAGCCGCTACCAGTTGTTGTCCGCTAATCTACCGGGACAGAGAGGAAAGCTGAAACAATCAGGAACTTGTCGCGACTTCCTGTTACTAGTTGATTGCTGCTGTTTCTTGCCAGGAGGAGAGGATGGGGCCCGGAAATGCCTCCGATAAAAAATTGGCCCTGATCTCTTCCGATTATAGATTAAGATAGGGGCCCGGGCATGCCTCTGATAAAGAAGTGGCCCTGATCTCTTCCGATCATAGATTAAGAAAGTGGCCCGGGCATGCCTCTGATAAAGAAGTGGCCCTGATCTTTTCCGATCATAGAATAAAAAAGTGGCCCGGGCATGCCTCTGATAAAGAAGTGGCCCTGATCTTTTCCGATCATAGAATAAAAAAGGGGCCCGGGCATGCCTCTGATAAAGAAGTGGCCCTGATCTCTTCCGATCGTAGAATAAGAAAGGGGCCCGGGCATGCCTCTGATAAAGAAGTGGCCCTGATCTCTTCCGATCATAGAATAAGAAAGGGGCCCGGGCATGCCTCTGATAAAAAAATGGCCCTGATCTCTTCCGATCATAGAATGAGAAAGGGGCCCGGTCATGCCTCTGATAAAGAAGTGGCTCTGATCTCTTCCGATCATAGAATAAGAAAGGGTCCCGGGCATGCCTCTGAAAAAGAAGTGGCCCTGATCTCTTCCGATCATAGAATAAGAAAGGGGCCCGGGCATGCCTCTGATAAAGAAAAAGGCCCTGATCTCTTCCGATCATAGAATAAGAAATGGGCCCGGGCATGCCTCTGAAAAAGAAGTGGCTCTGATCTCTTCCGATCAATGAATAAAAAATAGACGGAATTACAAAACGACCAGTGAAATTACAATCATATATTTTGTTATTGACGTTGTAGACTGAGATATATCAAAATACCGGCACAAAATAATTGTTGATATATGTGCACACAAATTTATTTCATAAATATTTCCCATCTGTTCATGAGCTGATGCGTTTAAAACAATATTTGAGACGCATGGAGACGGTAATGGGCCATGCGTCAGAAACACGCCTTATCGATAAAAACTTCTTTGAGCAAATAATTATTATAGTGGTTGATCTTGTGCAGTCAAATAAAGGCAAGTGCATGCATATAAAAGCCACATAATACGTCCCGTTAGTTGGTGTGCCAACGAAATCGAGTGATTACAGCGCAATAAATATAGTAGCTTTCAATCCCAGCGATTGCGTATAATGATGTGTACCTCGGAGGGACGGCACCGACAATGATTACAAACTTTGTTGATTAGTGAGTGGATAGATTATCATACAAAACCAGCACAGTAATACATAAGTTATTCAATGTAGCAAGTGACGCAGCCGTTGGTCACCGCTCTCAGTGTGTTTATTTCCATGAGTCAAACGATGAACCGTCTGCATCCGTCTGAGGGATGCAGATAGCTGAAAAAAAATGAATAATTACTTTTTCTTGGGATACTTTTTTTCCAAATGCTTAGATATTTATGTGTTCGAGTTCGTGCACTGTAGCAATCTGAACGGTAGTGTTGAATCTGAACGTAATGCAGTGTTGAAGCACCACTTAAATTGGGGTTATTTGCATATATGACTCCCAATGCTCGCACCTAATAACATTTTATGAAGGGCATCAAAGTGCGTTAGTCAAGAGATCTCCAATAGTATGATAATTGCACAACTATTAATATTGATGCCAGGTTATCAATGGTATCTTATTTTGTAGTCGATCCCATCGACTACACCCATCAAAATTATTATCTATGTACTTTACGTGTCCATCGACATGAAGCATCGATCCCGGAAGTATAGTTTTTATTCTGAAAGTGTCTAACTAGTTGGATGAAGCTTTAAAAAAATGTGGATAATTGGATTACAAAAAAAAAAAAGTTTTGCCAGTAAAAGTTTATGGTTTAACCGTTGAATAAATTAAATATTTCAATGTTTGACTCATGGGTGGTGTCAATCAAATAGTCTTTGAGTTTACATTCCGTGACTAAAACAATCGATAGAAGGTAATAATTGTATAAATGGAAACAAAGAAAACTCAAACGATTTATATAATGTATTATGTTTCTTCAACGTCTTTCATAATATACAAAAAGCATGAATGACATAACGTTGCTTCTTTCTAGCTAAACAAAAAAAAAATCCTACAAATGGTGTGGTATTCTTGTATCGCCCAGAATCTACTGTGAACATAAACATGAACAGTAAAAACTGATATAAATATATATGTTTGATTATATATTTTTCCCCCTGTGCAAGGACGGTAGGAGACATACTGATGTTGAGGTAGCAATTATATGATATATGCCATCGGCAAGTATATGATATTTGTCTTGACGACAAACTAATAATCAGAAATTGTTAAATCATATGAAGAAACTACTTGTAATCGTCATTATATTTTCCATCATAAGCTTAATCAACATATAGGACAACTGTCTGGCAAGCCAAGACCTGGAAGACGACTTGAATATCAGCAAATCAAAGTCAATGGAGGGATCTGCATCAGCTACCGCAAGTAACGAGGGAACTATTGTTTGGAAGGCACTTAACGACAATATCGAGTGTGTTGGTTAGAATACAATTTTATCCACTAGTATTAAGAGCCAAATTTTGAATGACTTAATCCCCTGAAATTCAAGTATCACGTTGCCATACCGTCTCTGAAACTGACCTTGGATGCACAACGATAATCGTAGGGATGGCGTAATCTAGGGATGGCGTAATGCAGGGATGGCGTAATGTAGGGATGGCGTAATGTAGGGATGGCGTAATGTAGGGATGGCGTAATGTTGGGATGGCGTAATGTAGGGATGGTGTAATGTAGGGATGGCGTAATGCAGGGATGGCGTAATGTAGGGATGACGTTATTTAGGGATGGCGTAATATAGGGATAGCGTAATGTAGGGATGGCGTGATGTAGGGATGACGTTATGTAGGGATGGCGTAATATAGGGATAGCGTAATGTAGGGATGGCGTAATGTAGGGATGGCGTAATGTAGGGATGGCGTAATGTTGGGATGGCGTAATGTAGGAATAGCGTAATGTAGGGATGACGTAATGTAGGGATGACGTAATGTAGGGATGGCGTAATATAGGGATGGCGTGATGTAGGGATGGCGTAATGTAGGAATGACGTAATGTAGGGATGGCATAATGATGTAGGGATAGCGTAATGTAGGAATGACGTAATGAAGGGGTGGCGCAATGTATGGATGGCGTAATGTAGGGCTAGCGCAATGTAGGGATGGCGCAATGTAAGGATGGCGTGGCGGCGAATTTCAATCCTCAGGAATCCGGAGGCCGCGCTCCCATAGATGGGAACTACGGAGACCAGCATCAGATCGATGACGATTCCGCCATCTTTAAGAAATGTTATCCATACCCTTTATTCCAACGTGGGATGTAAGCAATTACGCTGACACCGATTTCAATTAAATGCTGACGTTGACGAATCAGGATACAGCAATTGAAATCTAAAGATGTGTCATGATTGAGCAGATTTTTGCCCTTAGCGATTGTGTGACGTCATTGTAAGGAGAAACAGCGACGATTTATTGTTTATCACATTAAACGTATTCACATTAAAATCAACAATTATCACAAGATAAAATCCGAACCGGTGTGCATTGATTGTTAAGGTAAATGAGATTTGATTTAGTACATCGATGGAGTTTCTAATTCCATAGGAATTTGACTATACCACCAATAATACCACCAATAATATAAGACATCAACATATATTAGACGACATTCAGACAGAATCCTCAATTAACTCAAAACGTCAATCGATGAGTTCGATAATGGCAACTCCGGCATTACTGTTCCATGCTATGGGGTAGTGATTAAATAAAGCTTGAGTCGTAATGCTTGGCAGTCTTTTATTTCAAACTAACGAGAGAGGAGATCTCTTTTTGTTTACATTTCATCAAAGCAAAATATGTGTTTATCATTTATAACTGACGAGTTTCCCATTGATAGTATGAGTAAACTCAAATTATCCAGTCTAGGAATTTGTAATTGTAACATCCGATGACATAACCGCACAGATATAATATGCAGAATAACATGTCTCCAACTTGTTCAAGTAACAATGTTATGGATCCGATGGCCTCTGACTCAGTTTGCGTGTCCTGTCCACTTAGATTAATATCAGTACGGTCGGTCGTGGTTTAAAATGTACGTATTTTTTCGGCCATGACGACATAGCAATCATTCAACTTCCAGGCAGTTGATTGTATGCATTGTATACATGTGGTATAAGATAAATACCTACCTGGTGTATTAACAGTATATCTGACATCTGGTAGATCGAAGAGCTTGGATCCAGGCCAAGCATACAGTATTAGCTGAAGCCAAACTTGCCTTGTTTTTCACATCGGGGCCTATTCGGGCGGTCACCGTAGCAGCCAGGCGCAGAACAAACATTTAATAAAAGAACGATAATATGTGAAGTATCTCTCTCTTTCTTTGTCTATCTACAATAT
>SDVV010007562.1:0-17709 GCA_016164225.1 Gammarus roeselii
CCGCTGACAACACAAACAAAGCAACAACATCACATCAAATTTAGTCTAGCAAAACTCATACAACACTGCCCCCAATTCCTCCGCCAGGGCCCTCTTGAAGCCACGAAGTGAATCACACTGCACCACATCAGCGGGCAGCCGGTTCCAAATTTGCACACAGCGAGAATAAAAGAATCTCCGTTTATAGTCAGTCTGACAGCGAGGAACCACCAGCTTGAAAAGATGCCCACGTGTGCCAACATCCGGAGCTCTCTCAAACAGAGCAGACAAACCTGAATCAACAGAACAGTGAAAAATCTTCCAACACTTCACAAGATCAGAACGCAACAACCTTCACACAACAAAACTGCATCAAAATTCATCCATTCACTATCATTTTCCACTCATCCCTATCCATTTCATGCTCTGTTCCTCTCTTCCCTCCACTCTGATATCTCTCCTCCCTAATGTCTTCCATG
The DNA here is from genome assembly GCA_016164225.1 of Gammarus roeselii. Classification (NCBI taxonomy): domain Eukaryota; kingdom Metazoa; phylum Arthropoda; class Malacostraca; order Amphipoda; family Gammaridae; genus Gammarus; species Gammarus roeselii. The sequence continues at coordinate 459 of SDVV010007562.1, forward strand.
TCATCCATCAACTCAAACTTTTACCTTCCTCTTGGCCTATGCTCACACACCCTGCTTTCATCACATTTTTCACCAAGTTCCCATCATTCATCCTCACCATGTGTCCTCACTATCCTGATTCTGTTTCAAACACATTGTTATTGATCCTATCCCTCAACGTCACTCTGGTATGAACACTTCATCTCATTACATTTAGCCCTCTTCTCTCTTCTGATGTCGCCCCAATGTCTCAGTCCTGTAGAGCATAGTTGGGACAACTTCTTTCTTTCCTTCCATACCCTATGTCCTACAGCACATTACACTCTTGAGTGCATCCAGCAATTTGCACCCAGCCTGCACTCTAGATTTTACTTCAGTTTCCATAAGTTCACTCTTTGCTTCATGGAAGTCCTTTCTCCAATAACTTTCCATTTAGGCGGACACTGATTCCGATCGCATCGTCATTCCTTGAACATCGCATTATATTTTACCCACATTAACTCTCAGCTTTCTCTTCTCACACGACACCTAACTCTGTCATTAGCCTATAGTGTTTCTCTACTGAATCTGCCACCAGTGCTGTGTCATTGGCGAATAGCAAGTGACTTGACTGCCAACTCCAGCCAATCGCTCCTAACAACTCTAAACTTTTACCCAATGCATTGGTTTCACATCTTACCACTCCACCCATGTAATGATTGAACAGCCAGAGGGACATAACGCTATCTTGTCCAAGTGCCACTGCTGCCAAAAAAGAGAAAGCACTTTCATAACAAATTTTTGCCCACTCCATACAAGCACAACAACCTCCACTGTCGACCCTGTTGAAGGTCTTTTCCAGATCCATAAGGACCTCAATGTGGGCTTCATCAATGTTAGTAACTGGAATGAGTTGTTGAGCATTAGTTGTGCAAGACTCAGGCTGTGGATGAATCAATTCTTTTCTTGAAGTGTCAACTTCGTTGTCACTATATATTGAGCACCAACTTCTTTCAACTAAATAAGTTCAAGTCAACAAGATCAAACCAACCAGCCCTTTCGAATGTTAATTGTTTATGAGCTGGAATATTTTCTACCCCTTAACTCAAATATATTGTCATTGTATGTATTACGCCTTGTAGTATGCGGCTACAAGGCGTGTACCCCTTTTAGCCAAGGCGCTAGAATCTTGCTACCGTATTGTTGTAGAAAGCGACTAAGAAGGCAACACGTAGTAGGAGGAGAATTGTGCTACCGTAACCCCTGTGTGTTGTAGAAGGCGACTAAACGGAGTGTGGCGAAGATGCTAGGAATCCCTTTATCTGTAAAACCCCTTCCTCAAAGATGGCAAGACAAGCGGGAGGAAGAGGCCTACGCCTCTCCAAACCCTATTGTTAGGGTCGCTGAATGTATTACGAATGATGTAAAGAGAGAGTTGGTGAGATGAGTGTGAGGAGGAAGTTTGATATGTTGGCGCAGAATGAGACGAAATTAAAAGGTAAGGGCAAATGTGAGTTTGGTGTGGTAAGTGAAAGAAAGTCTGGTGTGGAGGAAGGTTGGGTCCAAGAAGGTGTGATCCTGATATTCAGTGATCGGTTGGCTCCTAGTGTCCTCAAGATTGAGGACACTACAAGCAAGATTGATGTGGGTGAAAGTTGAGTTAGTCACAGAAAGATGGGCATTTGTGAGTGCTTACAGACATGGCAGCAAGAGGAGTGAAGAGGAGAGGGAGCGATTCTGGACTGACCTGAGTGTGTATTGAGAATGTGATAGGAAGGTATGGTAGAAATGACTGTGGAAAAAACCTGATAGGTCTGTGTATGGAGCAGGAGTTGGTGGTTGGGAACAGTTTGTTCAAGAAGTAAGATATTCACAAGTACACATGGGTATGGATGGCCTGTTGTGCAGTGGGGGAGAGAGCGCTGATGGATTTTGTGCTGATACCTAGGAGTGTGGTGGGGAGGCTGTTAGATGTGTGAGTATTGAGAGGGGAGGGTGGAGGAGTGTCTGACCATCTGCTGGTGGAAGGTAGATTAAGAGTGGAGCAGAGGAGGAAGGGCAACAAAAGAGTGGGAGAAAGAAGAGAGGTAGTGAAAGTGAGTGAACTGAATGTGAGAAGCAGAGCTGAGTAGTTCCAACAGGTGATGAGAGAAGAATATGACATCATAAGAGGACAGGATCCGAGAGATGTGGAGTAAGAAGGGGAGACGTTACGAGATGCATTGCTGAGATGTGCGAAGAATGTGTGTGGTGCGTGCCGTGTGGGGGGTGCAGAAGGGAAGGTTGCGATTGGTGGAACGTGGAGGTTGAACTGGCGGTGGAACGGAAAAAAGGAGCGTTTAAGGAGTGGTTTAGGTGAAGTTGGTGGTGGCATATGAAGGCTATAAAGAAAGGAGAAACGAGGAGAGCCAAAAGAGACGCTGATGCTAGCTGGGGCTGACAATTGTGCCAGAATTTTGAGAGAACAAAAAGATGTTTGGAGGAAAGAGGTGAAAAGGGTGAGAAAGGGAGAGACTGGAAAGGAGGAAGTGGTGAAGGATGAAAACGGCTAGTTGTTTGAAAGTGGTGATGTACGGAAGAGGTGGGCCGAGTATTTTGATGAGTTGTTGATGTCAAGGATGACAGAGAGGCTGACATTGTTGCTGTGAATGCTGGTGCTCGGCACAGTACCTGCATTGTTCCCCTGTATAAGGCCAAAGGAGGTCAAAATGAAAGCTGCAACTCTAGAGGCATCAGTCTGTTAAGTGTGGTAGGTAAGTTGTACGGAGAGTGCTGTTCAAAAGGATTAGACACTGTACGGACTGCGCAATTGGAGAATACTGGTGTGGTTTTGGAGTGGTAAAGGGTGCGCCGATCAGATTTTTGCTGTGAGACAGGTCTGTGAGAAGTACCTTGCAAAGAGAAAGGACGTGTTGTGGGCTTTCATGGATCTGGAGAAGACATGCGACAGGGTTGACAGGAAGCGCTGTGGAGGGTGTTGCGTTCGTATGGAGTGGGTGGACATTTGTTGGAAGCGGGCGTTTGTATGAAGAGGGCGGAGAGAAGAAGGTTTAATGTTTTTGAGATGAAAAGTTTGAGGAGCATGGCTGGAGTGTCGATGAGAGACAGGTTCACTAACGACGTGGTTCACATCAGAACGGGGATGGTGAAGGAGTTAGTGGACAGAGTTGATTTGAGTGTTTGGAGAGGGTTAGTGCACATGGTGAAGATGGATGAAGGGAGATTAGTGAAAAAGGTGAAGTCAGAGGTGAGTGGACGTAGGCCTAGAGGGAGACCGAAGTTTGGGTGGATGGATGGTGGGAAGCAGGCTTCAGGAAGGAGAGACGTGAGTATGGAGGTAGCAAGAGTGCATGCACTGGATAGGCGTGAGTGGAGAATGCTAGAGAACGGATGAGTTTGACGCTGCCCTGATGTGCTTTCCCGCCCTATGCATATCATTGAGAGACGGGATGGTCATGGGCAGGGGGGGAGGGAGGGCGGTCATCATGACGTGGAGGGATAAACCAGTCAGGCTGTCAGCCCTGCTGCCGACACTGACCTCAAACTGCACTGATGACTTAGAGGGTGTGTTGCGGGGTCCCGGCCGTGTGAGTGTATGAGAGTGTAAAGTGCGCCTTGTCGTCGGTCAACCTCCTTGCTTGGGGATTTCGACCTGGTGTCAGTATCTGTATAATGGTCACATCCTCACTAATTTGTTTTGCTGCAAAAATCTGATCTGAACACTCTCCACCAGTTCTTAATCCACACTGTTCCTCACCAATTGTACCATCCGAACTGCCTCCTATCATCTTGATTTGTACACATCTGAACAACCTGCCAATGAAAACAACAAATTTATGTGTCTCTAGGTGCTGCATCCACTTTCATCTCCTTTACTCTTTGAAAGCAGAACAATGAAAGCACCCTTTCCTTGGTAAAGCTTGCAACATTTTTGCTCTTAAAACCGGCATCAATGCACAGTTCCTCTAAATACTTGTCTTGCCTATCCTGTACATCACCATTCACCAACACAAATGGGCTGATCTCATCTTTCACCATCTTCCCCTTCTGCATCCACTTCACCTCATTCTAGAAGATCTTGTACTCAAATTATCTTGCAAGCATCCACCCAACCTGGCATCAGCATCCTTCTTTGCTCTTCTCACACCACACTTCACCTTTTTTCTCTTCTCTCTATAGTTGTCATAGGCCACAAGCCACCTCGCCTGCAACCACTCGAGAGCTTTTTTCTTCTGCTGCACTGCCAATTTCACCTCATCGTCCCACCACTCGCCACCATTCCACCTACATTCGCCCACTCTGCACACACAACACATTTCTCACACATCTCAACACCTCACCTCTGAACGTCTCATTCTTCCTAGGCACAACCTCAGGTTGTGCCTTCTCCGTGTTATTTGTATTAGTTATTATTGCTCAGTGTTAATATTGTAATGATATGCTTCTCACAAATAAATAGTTCTTGGAAAAAAATCTTTCAGGATCTGCTGGAACTCCGCTGTGTAGTTAACACAAAACAATCTTGGTCTCTCCATTGTCATTTTTACCTGGAATGCCATACTTCTCTATCACGTTCTTCACCACTAGGTCTCAAACTCTCGCATTTAGGTCCCCAGTGCCACCACTTTGTAGTGACCTCCAAATTCCTCATTGTACTTGCTCAGACTAATCCGACTATGCTTCCTCTTCTCCTCACTCTTCTTGCTACCCGGTCTGTAAGCACTCGCTAACCCCAACTTTGTATACCCATCTTAACCTTCACTCACATCCATCTAAAGTACACATCCTTATGCTTCTTACCGCCATTAGCCACTTGATTACTCAATATCAACACCACACCTTATTTACTTCATCTCTTCCCACTCTCGAATTTCATTTGATTACTTAATATCTCCACACATTTCAAGAGTCTCCCTCAGCGCCTACACATCAAACTTCTTTAGCCCAAACCGCTCGCTTATTATTCTCTTATTGCTCCATCTGTGATATAAATACTCTCATTCCATTCGGCTACTCAAATAATATGGTTTAGAGAGGTGTAAAGGAACTTACAGAGAAAGGGAAATAAATAATCTAGTTTCAGCTATTATTAATGTATTTTCACTCATCATATTTTTTTGCTGTTCTTAAGGCTGCCAGCTCAAATTACTTGAATTCTTTTTGTATGAAACTTTAATATAATGATCATTTTCAATGATAAAATGTAAGGGAAATCCTCGTTCACCATTAAATCTGAATATTTCTGGAAGTGCATGACTGGGATCACTGATCATAGGGGTACCTGGAATTACCTTGTTGACATAATTATCAGCATAATTTCTTGAGAAAAGGATTATGTTTTCACAGCAAAATTTGGTTTCCTCAACAATAAGCTCATGGATATATATCTTCTGTGAACAGTCAGCACGAAACATTTACAAAGAACATTACTGCTCTGAGAATATTGAAACTTTGATTGATTTGATTTATTAGCTGCTCAACTTCAGGTTAAGTAAGCTAAGGACTCGAAGTATTAATATTTGAGTTTATTTGACATATTCTAGCCCTGCATATGTCTAGCTGCTATTAGTTTACATATTCTAGTTATTTGTTTCTGACCGCTTGGAGCTTGTGTAATATGAAGGCTAACTCGCTCGTCAGAGTTATAATTTTCATTCATCGGATTGACTGTTGTTGCTGGCACTTGATGTTTAGAGTCAAGAAGTGTCCAGTGCATACTGTTAGTAGCCATCATTGCCTTATGTTCCACATCAAGTGCTCCTTGTTCTGTAGCCTAGTACTATCAAGCTAGGACATGCTATGAACGGTGCCTGTCTCTGGTGTGCAGGCAGCAGCGAGGAGGTGCCGCCCAGCCCCGCCACGCTCAACAAGCAGCTTCAGAACGCTTACCTCTCAGACGCTGCCCTGTTAACCGCCATCTCAGGGGTCCACTCCAGTTCTGCCTCTATGGGGCACCAGCCTATCACAGTTGTTAGTGATAGCCTCCAGCACCACACTCAGCATTCATCTGTCATCAATGTTCATGATGCGAGTCAGGTGTCTTTAGCTTCGAGAACTTCCTCTATAATCCATGACCTTCACCACCACAACCATCATAGTGACTCCGTCGTGACGTCCCACGATCTCAACTTCCCTCCTTTATCACCCACGCTTTACCAGTCGGCTTCTGGGGATCATCATGGGCCTCCTAGCATTGCAAGCACTAGCAGCAGCACGAGCAGCACACACAACCACGGTGGTCACAGTGGTGGAGGCAGCAGCTCTGCCATGATCCAAAGTCCGTCTGGGGACGTGTATTTAGACGGAACCGGTGGTGTACTGGGCTTAGATGCTATGCCGTTGGTGGCAGGGATGGAGGGCCGTGTGCACTCCCCCGCCCTCAGTGACCTAGTAGCGGCTGGGACGTTGTTGCCGTGGTCACCCCGGTCTGCTGACTCCATGATGGCTCAGAGTCCAACCATCCATGACGCATTTCCTGCCAACATGGGCTTGGACCTGCCTCACTCGTCCGACACCTTGTGCGACTCGTCAACTCCCTTCCCAGGCCTTTTCTCCATGGAAGGCGATGCTGCGAGTGTGTCCTCTAGTGCCAGCGATGAGCTGAACTTCCAACACGATGATCATCACAGTCTGCAGCAGCACTCCGTTGCATCTCCCGTTTCGGCCGATGTCTTGAGTGAACACACCAGTGAGAACTTGGGATCCTTTTCAAATGCTGATCTAAGCCCGGGACTCGACAGTTCTACTGCTAACCAGGATCAAACGATTTCGTCATCCAGGGTGGATGGAGGCAGAAGGAACACGGAGCGTGGCAGTTGCGTTGTCCGAGTAGACTGTGTTGTTGGGGGTAGCGGTTCCATGGTAGATGTTGGTTTAAGTGCAGCCCAGACCCCTTGGAGATTTGAGAGCGTTGTGGTGAGTAACGTTCAGTCACCTCCTCGACCCCTGCCCAATTGTTCATCATTAATAAAAAATGATAGTGAAGAGGATGATGTTGACGTGAAGCCGATTGATGACAGTGAAGACAGTGATTCCAAGAGTGATTTTGAACGAAATAAAGACGAGTCTGAAACGAGTGCTGTGAGAAGAAGTCAGAGGAACAAACTTTTGTCTGGAGATGTTCCTATGACTGCAGTATCTACGGAAACGACACATGCTAGTCATAACGGTCCAGAAAACGTTTCTCTGAACGAGTACAAAGTCAAATCTGAGAGCGATGTCCTTTGCCTCGTACAGACAAGAATTACTCGCAGGAGCGCTGCATCTCCTAGCCTTCAAACGATTCAATCTCAGGGTAAAGTCAAAAAGGAATCAAATGCTTCTCATGATCATAAAACAAGAGAAATTAAAGATTGCAAATCGAGTGAAACGAAAGACTGTAAATTGAATGAAATGAAACACTGTAAATCTAATGAAGAAAAAGATAATAAACCTGTTATAAAAGATGAGAAGCTTGCTAGCCTTGAAGAGGACAAAAGTGTCCTTGGAAGGGGACGTAGAAATGTTGCTAGGAAAAGACATAGTGACGAAATAACTCCAACAGGAGAGGATCAGCAGGCCCCTGACATCAAGCGTGTCAAGAACGAGCCGAGCAGCGTGCGTCTGGAGGAGGAACCCGTTATCCCCAATTGCAGCCAGGGCGGTGCTTCGATCAGCAGCCCTTTAGTTGTAACCCGCCACAGACACGCGAGTAGTAACTCGGACTGCAGCAGCTCCAGCAGCTGCCTCCTTGACGCTGGCGTGCAGCCACCTTTACTAGACTCACTGCTGAGTTCTGTTGGTAAGCGACGCAGGGTCGGAGGTGGTGGAGCGGGCAGTCGCGAGAGCAGCGTTAGCAGCAGGGATGATTCCCCTGCGCCGACGGTGAGGGGCGTCTCGTCACCACTTCCCCTTTACTATGATACATCTCCGGTCACCCCGAGTGGTGGCGGATCGAGCAATAGCACTACAGGCATGACCACTCGCAGAGCCTCTAATAGAGACCACGCCAAGAAGCAGCGATGTTCCTGTTGCATAGGGGAAGGTCAAGGTCAACACACCATCAGCACTGTAGTAATACCGGCTTCGTCAATCAACACCAGCAGCACTAACTGGTCGACTGCCCTAGGCTCCAGCTGTAATTCAGGGTCGATAGGCTCCCCACCTTCCTCCTTGTCTCCTCTTGCCACTGGTGTAAAACAATCGATGAGTAGCAGTAATGCTGGTGGTAATATGAGCGACATAACTAACACGGCTAGAAGCTCGGCTTCAACTATCGCTCTTTCCTCTGCCACTGCGTCGCCCATTGCCAACAAACGAAGCTCTCTTGGATCAGGCAGTGTCATTCCGATCGCCAGCTTGTCCAACAGCAAGCGTTCTTCGTTACCTTCTCTCCCAAACAGCGCCAGACGATCCAGTGCCAGGACGAGCAAGGCAGCAGACACTCATAAGACCTCCGACAAGAGAAAGTGACTCTTTTGAACCGATTACAGAAAATGATACTCTTGGACCTCAGGCAAGAGAAAATGATGTGACCGTCAAAAAACGGAAACTATTGAATTCCCCGCCAACAAAAAAAAAATGTTCTTTATCCAACCGGGCTAGGCCTCGTAGCATTTGTACATAGAGTGGGTCCTTGTTGCATTGTCCTCATCGTCAGAGACTACCAATGAAGTGTTGCTAGTGAAGTATCCCTCTTTCCAAGACTTCGAGTAGGATAACAGTGAATATAGGTGGTAGTAGGCGGTCTGTAACGTCTCTCTGGGGTGTACCAAATATTCTACATAAGTAGCTAACACAAATACCTTGCTAATGAACTTGTAGCCAATGGATGATCTAGCGAATGGTGGGTCAATAAAGGTGGTGATATCCTGTTTTAAACTTAAACTGAAGAATGATCTGTATTAGAAAACATGAAATTATCAACTTTGCACTTCAAAGTAGGTAACATTTTGTCAGTTCAGTGAGCAAATATTCTATATATAGCTAGGTACAATTTCAATGCAACAGTGGCATTCATATAACATTCTCGTGACAGCTTTCAATTTTTTAGTGATTTGTATTGCTGCTAACGTGTTATTGTTTACTTGTGCTGCGATATAAGCATGTCATATCGTAAGAGTGTGTAATATGCTGGGTTTCCTAATCATAACCGTCATGCTTTGGGAAAACTTTCGTACGACGGGATAGTTTTAGATAAGAAATGCACCTTGAAAGATGATTATTTAGATGTATATCAAATGACCATCTTGTTTGCTCTCTTCAGCGTAAAAGCTGAGTCTTCACTCGTCAATAATGCTACTTTGTTGTACGGTTCTTCACTGATGCTACTTTGGCGTATGGATCGCAGTCCTACCTTTTTATTTTAATTGTTACTTTTTAGTGCCATTAATTTGGTTCAAATCAGTATTTTGATAGCCGTTTTCATCCCTCGTTATTTTATTGTGGTCACTGTTGAAGACATCTCTCTTTTTTGTGGCATGTGTTTTGTCTTTGGTTTGTTCATCTACTCCATTTGATTGCAAGCATACGTTTCGCAACAGAGGTCCATCTAACTTTTTTGGTAATAATGTTGCTTTCAGTTTGGGTTTCAGAAACATGCCATTAGATAAACCTTCAACTAAATTCATTGGATGACCAAATAATGAAGCAATTCAGCACATTTTTCTAATTGACGCGGAAGGTTAAGATTCGCCCACAACCTTCTTTTATAACATGATGTATGACAAGTGTTACTAGCTGTAGGAGCTATACCTTCTCTTTTTAGAATGTTGTATTAGGAGTGGAATGAGCTGTAGGATATTGGGTATGGAACCAAAGAGAGTGTTATACGAAGGTAGTTGTCATAACCTTGCCGCGAGGGGCGAGTGCGGAAGAGAAAAGGTTGAATGTTTTAAAGATCAAACATTTGAGAAGAATACCAAAGTGAAGCTGAATAGTAGGATCAATAATGACTGTTTGGATTGAAACGGGTAAGAAGAGGAAATGGGAGGACAGTATATTTAACTCGTCTGAGGTGTGTTTCGGACACACGGTGAAAATGGACGAGGGAGACGAATGAAAAGTTTGGGTAGATGGATAGCGTGAAGCAGGCTTAAGGGAGAAGTTACATCAGTGTTGAGGTTGTGAGAAAGCGTGCAGAATGCGTGAGTGGATTATGGTTGTGAATGAATGAGTTTGGACGCGGCCCTGATGCACTTTACAGCCCTTGATGTCTCGTTTAGAAATTAGTTGGGCGTGGCTGGGGAGGGCCTGATAAATATGACACTGCAGGGGCAAACCAGTGAAAGCTCGGGAGCCCTGCTGTTGGCACTGATATCGGACCTCACTGCTGACTCTTGGTTGCGGCGTCCTAGCGAACCCATTAGCGCTGAAGGCGCTAGTTTTGCTATGTGAGTGAGTGCATGTGTGGAGCTTGAGGTGTGGTATCGTCACCATCTTCCTCCTGTGGGATGGGCCCATGTGATTTTATCTTGATGAAACACCGCTCAGTGGAGCCTTTGTGATGTGGTGGTACACATACGTTGGAAACATATTTTATGCGTCTTACATTGACATTATAATATATTGTGACGCACTACTGACAGTTTTACCCATGATGTGAACTTACAAGCCCACATAAAATGCCTGTGTCACTTGTTGGTTGGTATGAGGAAATGCGTGTGTTTTTGATTGGATAGGGTTATGGTGGCTCACTCCTCAACTTCTAATCTCCCCAAGAATGAATTTGTCCAACTCTGTCCAAACGTGGCGTTTGTTGTAACTCTAACGAAAATTTTATTCCACGGGCCACATGGAGACACGGCCTTTTCTTCATCTTCTCATTTTCTCCTCAATCTTGAATTTAGCCAACTTTTGTTTCTCTCGATTGCATCTGTTGTTTAGTTCTCATTTCCGTTAACTTGTCTAGTGTCTTTCTTCATCTCGACCACTCTCCCAATATTCGTTGGACACCGGTCCTCCATCTTATTTCCGTTCTATACACTCAGTGTTGGGAATCGTGAGATTCCCAACACTGAGTGTATAGATCTTCTGCATGGGATCCCCGTTTTCTTTCTTCTTCATATTCCTCTCATCTGGTGCTGGGATGCTGATGCTCTACGGCACCTTGTGGATTACTGCAATTGCTAGGGGCTCTGGAGCAGGGCTGGTCGAGTGAGAACGCGCCTTGCTGCCATCCAGGGAGTGCTGGACTATGTTCCATCGGCCTCATATGAACAACTGTCCTTCTTGCGGCACCCGTGCATACTTTTGTCATTCGCACCATAAAAGACGCGCTAGTCTAATAAATTGAACCGGCTAGTAGCAATCCCGCCCGTTTTGATGGTCACAAACTTAGTACACATTACGACCTTCTTATTAACGCGTTGTGTACAAGCTGTAACTGTACCAGTTCCACCTCCTCGGCACACGCCTCCGTAGGCTTCTTCACTGTTACTATTTTTATTTACTGTTATTTGTAGATACCAATATTTTCAGCTCTAATGTTCTGTTTTAATTCTTTTCTGTATATTTATGTTTTGTTTCATGTTAATGATGCACTTCTTTGGTTTGCACTATTTATTATTTTGTTGAATAATCTTAGTGGTTGGTTATACCTGTGCTGTTGTGGCCAAGTGCAGTTACATCATGGGAGTAACTGGGATGAAATAGGTATGTAAATACTCGATTAAAGTGTAATTTAACCACGAGAGTAACGAGTCCGTTGAATTCATACGGCGATCAATGTAGTTGCAGCATTGAAGAAACTTTGGTGTCTTTTAACTCTGGGCTTTCTGAAAGTTGTGGCAGGACGAAGGTAACTGGGTTTTGGTGTAACGGTGCTAGCTATGTGTAATTGCACCGTGCAATGAACTGGGTTGAGTTCGAACCATCATTTTTTTATTGCTAAAGCATGGGCTCTCTGGTAGAGGCTGGTGGTTCAAAGCTCGCTACTTACCCCCATCAATGATTCGGTCCTCAAACAGTCACTGAGGTTGATGGCAGAAGTCGGCTTGCATGAGCCTACTACAGCGACTGTGTTGTAGGATCTAGCTTCTTATAATGCGAGCAACCATTGTTGTCGTGTCTATATCGAGACCCTAATCATGATCATCAATATGCACTGCCTGCAATTAATAGCCTGGGAAACTAATGTAGTTGCAATGTTGGCTTCAGGAAGCTTTTACTTGCAGTCTGATGTACCTACTAGTTGACCATTAGCTGGTTAACGATGCATTCGGTGTACATTTCTTTGCCGTGTTTCCAGTGCGTGTATTAGCATTCATTTTCTTCTGTGTGGCCTGCTGTTGCTTACCTCTTCAGCTACCAGATATTGTGCGGATGAGCTTTATCTCTGATGGTCCGTCACCAACTAATACTCTAAGCTTGAAGTGTACCTTTGCCGGTCGTTCAGGTTTCTGTCACAAGGTGTGTACTATAAATTTATTGAGTTTAGGGTTCGTGTACTGTTGCTTAGTAGGAGGCGTTCTGACACCTTGTGAGGATCAGTATAGTGAATTAAATGATCTATTTTTATATGTCTTGTAGAAAGCTAATTTGTCTCACGTTGATTATGATCATTATTATGGGTTAAGGCTGGATTTTATTAGTAGGCTCTTGAAAGACCCGATAACTTTTTCTTCTAGGTTGTAAAATGGCTAGAACGTTTTCATGTATATAGTGTAGAAAAAACGTCTTGGTTAAGTTGATGAAATTGTCAGGTTTCTTCCTTTTTCTATTGCTATGAGCATTTGTAATTAAATGAGTCATAAACGCTGTTAATGCTGGCCGTTATTCTAGTCCAACCCTATGCTGCTTTGGCTTAGACCTTCCTACTAGCTAGCTACCTGGAGACCGAAGAGCTGAAAGTAGGCTTCTAATTCCGAATCCATGTAGAGAACGTCTAAATTGTCATTTTAATTGACAGGGAAGACAATTTTCGTTGTGCATAAAGCCAATAAGAACAGGTATTGAGGTCACTTAATTAATTAGTTTTGGGAGGTGAGGTTGGATACAGAGGACGAGATTGATTACGGAACGAAATCTAGCTGGAGAAATCTGAAACTCCTGTGTAAGTTATGTTTTTGAGAATGTAAATAATTAACAAAACGAGAGGAAGCTCCTTAGTGCGCTCGCTATCTGACTTTGATAACTTTTGACGCAGCATACCTGTGTTATCTTCCTTCATTAGCAATAATAGAAACAAGGTAAATAGTTGAAGAAGCACCATCTACCGGCACGATAGGCTCTTTTGATGTTCGTTTGGAAATTACCAGCTTACCTGTCAACCGCACATTTTCATGTCTGGGTAGGCGAATATGGGTAGCATTTGTTGCATCTGTGTGTTTTGTTTGAAAGATGTGTTGGGGGTGTCGAAGCAAAAGATTGAACGCGCACTTATAACGTGTATGTCTAGGAGGAATAGTGTATTCTGTCGAATAATGTAGGATGCTCTTAAGGAGTGGTCTTCAGTGTGTTTACCGGTCAAATGTAGTCATATGACACAATATTTCGTCTCACGTTTAGTTGATTGCACCCAGCTGGTGTTTATACTGCATTGCGGTTCACACACTCCCTTCGTCTTCATAGGATATACTTAGTTAAGGTCTTACTAACTGAATCAGTGTGCTTGAGTGGTATGCTGTTTTGTAGGGGTAATGTTGATTGTGTCATACAGTCCCCAAGAGAAGGCACAGATCGTCTATACTTGAACCCTCGTTTCAGCACTCGGCAGTGCTAGTCTACGCGAATAGGATTGACATCGAATGTTTATCTGAGCCATTGATCGAGTAAAAATGCGAATAAGATCATCTTGTCTGAGTTTGGAGGCAGTGCCTGCGCTACATAAACTCTATAGTGTTAGCTTTCTTAGCTACAACATAATCAAATGCAAACCATCCTGGTTGAACATCGTGCTTTCATTTTTTTGTACATAATGTATTGAAAAGATTCTTTTTCTACCGCCAATTAAATGTTATTATTACGTGCCTAGCCACATTGTATTAGCTACATGTTTTTGTTACTGCCTCTTTTGCTCATTTCACTTCCGTTTCAGTGAATGCTAACACTGTGCGAGTGTAGCTACGTTTCATTGCATACTTATGTGTGGAGATGTCATCCGCGACCGGCTTTAAGAAAGTAGCTATAGTGTGCGACGCGTGAAACGTCTGTCTTTGTCCGTGCGATGGTGGTGTTGTGTTGGGGTGTCACAGCGATCCATGTGGCTGTATCAAATTAGTTTGCATCCAGGAGAGGCTTTGTTGTATTCCTCTCACTCGCATCTCAACTAGACACGATGTTACTTCCATATTCTCACAGATAACGAAGTTGAATGAATTTCAGTTTTCTTCAGTAATTAATTTTCTTCGTTTATTATTCAATATTGGAAGAAGTAGTGAAATGGTATTTACCAAAAATTTGTTATTAGCTTTAACCTTCTGTCTCATTTCAACAGACCTACATTTTGAACTTTCTCTCTTGATGAAAAGGTACGGTATTTTCAATACTTTCTGATGCTAAACTTGGATCACGGTTACATTTATGACAGACATGTGCTCGAATAGTCTTTCTCTCGCTGCGGTCTCCTCTAACTCATGTTTAAACTCAGTTTGTTGTGTAGGAACCATCTGCTGTCACACTGTACCGATACGTTGCACAAAGCCTGTCAACCAACAGGGATATGCCTTGCCTTTTACTTCCGTTTTGATATAATTGACTGCCGTGTGGAGTTAGTATGTTTCGGTTCTCTTTGCAGAAACTGTGTTCCAAACTTTTTATTTGTATATTTTTGTAAAAACTATCTGTGAAGTGGTAGAATCCATGTACAAATTCGATGTTTTGTCTCCTATTTAGGGTAGCGCCATAGTGCTAGGTTGTCCTGTACAGTTAGTTTTCTTTAGCTCTGTATAATTTCTTACAGTAGAAGCTATTTAAGGAATTGTGTACGAAATTGGACACTATAATATTTCAAGTAGCAAAATCTATTACCTGTAACTGTAGAGGTAGAGACCGTCGTACGTAGCCAAGCCTTCCTCTTCTGCGGTAGGAAGGTTGCCATGCGACGCTCCGATGTTAGTTTTCAACATAATATTTTGGACCGTCTATTCACTGCAGAACTTAGGTAATGTTTAGTAATCTCTCTCGAGAGGAGATACTGTTTTGTGAGTAGTTGCTGCTTATGTCATTGTAGATGATTGTACAGTGTTATGTTAAAATACTCCGGCTTCACCCGTCGCAGTAGTTGCATAGGGTATTCTACAGAGGATTTACTCTTCAATCTTGGAGCTTTGTCATTCTCCATTTAATAACATCCGTCACTCTGGATGAATACTGATGTCAATATTAAATAAACTTTGATTGTCTGAATAGGCGCTGGACTAACTCTTAAAACCGAAGTTCTCTGACGCTTAACACCATACACTATAAGATTACTTTCCTATGTTTTCTTATACTATTGCAATTTACGCGACGGATATGACCGTAATGTCAACCAGCCAAATAGGAGATTATCTTGCTGCCGTACAAATCTTAGAGTGAGGCATCATTAACGCCCGTCTATCCAACTTGAACAAGATCATTATTTGCTAGAACATATTGGTGAACAGTTTTGGTCGCTTGAGATTTATATTTTTTTTGATGACTTCCTTTCCAATGGGAGTAAACTGCAAGAAGTGGTCACCATTGCTTGTCACTGGAGAAACTCCGTTTTCATTGTTCGAGCAGCTTTTCAATAAATCTGATTTTTTGGGGAACTATCGTTAGCAGTAAATAGCTGCTTATTTTGAACAGGTCATCCAGTTTTCTAACACTCGGGCGTACTCATGTGCTTCAAATAGTTTCGACAATTTGCTGGTTAGAACAACTTTTATAGGAAATTCTTGCTTGCCCTGCTAATGACACTTGTAAGCAAATTGTATAACTACCGCCCTTGCTCTTGAGAATGTTGTCGCGCCACATCGACTGGTGGGTGTTCTTGTCTTAATGAAGTGATAGGAGCAAGACTTTCTCGTACCTTTTTCTGGCTGAGAATGCAGTTAAAGTGACACCTTTCTTTGGATTGTTTCCATTGCCGGTAGGTTACATAAACCTCTACAAAACTGTCACACCCACGATCGCGTTGGCTTCACTAAATCCTAGCCTTTAAGTCTTATCATTGTAATCATATTTATTTATTATTGCAAAATAAGTAGGAACTCTCGACTGCAATGAATATTGTTCACAGTCTAAGGCCATCGTCGGCGAAGCAGTTTTGTCTTTTAATAAATCGTCAAAACTTTTTTTGCTGATCCATATTCCAATGTCAGTTACACACACTCCTGTGTATAACATGGTCTGAAAATCTCACAGCTAACTTCCTCTGGTAGAGTGATGTAAATATTTGGCCCTGAATTTAGACTGGAATGATGTGAATATTTTTATTAATTTACATTTCACCAAGTGGTATGAAGCCCAAGTGCAATGGCGGAACACGTCGGCATGACGTGCTCAATCGTATCTGGCGCACTGCAGGCACAGATCTGAAGGGGTGTTAACCAGTCAGTGTTGGCGTGACTGGTCAACTGGCAAATCTGACTTCACATACACCTATGGGTGACTGAAGGACCGTAAAGGCACTATAATCAGCCAGCGCAAATGCTTCGAAGTGCGTATCTTTTTAGGCCTATATGTGCTTTCTGTAGGTATGAGAATGGGGGTTTAGAGAAGGCTCAAATGTGGTGCTGCTTGGTTTGGACAGTATTGCGGCTGAGTGCCCCAAGAGCGGTGGAATAAAAAAAGTCGAATGGCTAGTGAGGCTACTGAATTTGTGTTTTGTGTTGAGCGAGTTGTCGATTGAATGGCGCAGTGCTTGAATTGTTCAGCTCCCCTAAATGGAGAGCTCATGGAGGAAGTTTAGTGTTTTAAGTATCAGGGCTCCCATGTGGAGATAACTGAACTAGTGGAAACTGAAGTGAAGGCGCGAGTGAAGGAGGGATGTAAAGTGTTGGGCGCACTAAAGAGTGTAATGAGCTGTAGGACGTTGGGGATGGAAGCAAAGAGCGGGCTGTATGAGGGTGTTGTTGTCTCAACTGAGCTCTACGGAGCTGAAGCTTGGGAGGTGAGAGCAGAGGTGAGAAAAAAGTTGAATGTTTTCGAGATGATATGTTTGAGGAGCATGGCTGGAGTAACGCTGAGTGACCGGATCACCAGCGACGTGGTTCGAAACAGAACATTGATGGTGAAGAAGTTGGAGGACAGAGTGGTTCGGGCACATGGAGAGGATGGATGAAGGGAGATTGGTGGAAAGGGTGATGAATGCTGAGGCGAGTGGTCGCAGGCCTAGAGGTAGACCGAAGTT
>SDVV010007563.1:0-17709 GCA_016164225.1 Gammarus roeselii
CAACAACTAAAAGAACTATAACAACTAGAACAACTTAAACACCTAAAACAACTTAAACACCTATAAACAACTAAAACACCTATAACAACTATAACAACTAAAACAATTAAAACAACGAAAACAGCTTCAACAACTAAAACAACTAAAATAATTAAAGCAACTAAAACAACTATAACAACTAAAACAATTTAAACAACTAAAACAACTAGAACACCCAAAACCACTAAAACACCTATAACAACTAAAACAACTAAAAACAACTAAAGCAGCGCAAACAACTAAAACACCCAAAACAACTAAAACAACTGAAACAACTAGAACACCTAAAACAACTATAACACCCAAAACAACTTGAACAACTGAAACAACTTAGACACCTAAAACAACTAAAACAACAGAAACAACTAAAACAACTTGAACAACTTTAACAACTAAAACAACTGAAACACCTAAGCCAACTAAAACAACTATAACAACTAAAAAAACAAAAAATAAATAAACACATAAAACTACTATAACATCTAAATCAACTTGAACACATAAAACAACTAAAAAACCTTAATTAACTAAACAGCAACAACAACTTAAACACCTAAAATATCTAGAACACCTAAAAAACAACTACAACACCTATAACAGCTAACATACCTAAAACACCTACCTACATCACCTATAACAACTAAAACACCTAAAACAATTAAAACAACTAAAACAACTAAAACAACTAAAACAACTAAAACAACTAAAACAACTATAACAAATAAAACAACTAAACAACAAAAACAACTAAACACCTATAACAACTTGAACAACTAGAACACCTAAAAAACATCTAAAACACATAAAACAACTATTTGAACTAAAACCACTAAAACAACTAAACAACTATAACACCTTAAACAAATATAACACCTAAAACAACTAGGACCCCTAAAATAACTATAACAACTAAAACAACTAGAACAACTAAAACCACTACAACAACTAAAACAACTATAACAACTAAAACAACTGAAACAACTAAAACACCTTGAACAACTAGAACACATACAACAACTATAACACCTAAAACCACTAATACACCTACAACATCTGAAACACCTATAACAACCTAAAACCACTATAACACCTAAACAACTGAAACACCTAAAACAACTAAAAAACCTTAAACTCCTGAAACCTCTATAACAACTGAAACAACTAAAACACCTATAACAACTAGAACACCAAAACAACTAACACATCTTTAACAACTATAACACCTAGCACATCTAAAGCACCTATAACAACTAAAACAACTAAAACAACTACAATAACTAAAACAACTAATACAGCTAGAACAACTAAAACAACTAAAACACATAAAACAACCAAACACCAAAATTAACTAAACACCTACAACACACCTAAAACAACTAGAACACCTAAAAACAACTAAAAAAAACTATAACAACTAACATACCTATAACACCTACATCACCTAAAACAACTAAAACACCTAGAACAATTCAAAAAAATGAAACAACTAAAACAACTAAAACAACTAAACAACTAAAACAACTAAAACACCTAAAACCACTTAAACAACTAGAACACCTAGAAACAACTAACACATAAAACAACTATAACAACTAGAACAACTAAAACACCTAAAACACCTATAACATCTATAACAACTACAACAACTATAACAACTAAAACAATTGTAACACCTAAAACAACGTAAACACATATAACAACTAAAACAACTGAAACACATAAAACAACTATAACAACTAAAATAACTAAACAACTATTTCAACTACAACCACTAAAACAACTAAAACAACTATAACACCTTGATCAAATAAAACACCTGAAACAACTAGAACCCCTAAAACTACTATAACAACTAAAAAAACTAAAACAACTAGAACAACTAAAACAACTACTGCAACTAAAACAACTATAACAACTAAAACAACTGTAACAACTAAAACACCTTAAGCAACTAAAACACCTAAAACAACGAAAAACAACTACAACAACTAAACAACTAAAACAACTAAACAACTTGAACAACTAAAACAACTAAAACAACTAAAACGACTAAATAACAACAACGACTAAAGCAACTAAAACAACTAAAACAACTAAACAACTAAAATAACTATAACAACTAGAACACACCAAACTACTACAACATCTAAATAAACTAAAACAAATAAAACAACTAGAACACATAAATTAAATAAACACCTACAACAACTTAAACACCTAAACAACTAGAACACCTTAAAACAACTAAAACACCTATAACAACTAACATACCTATAACACCTACATCACCTAAAACAACTAAAAAACCTTTAACAAATCAAAATACTATAACAACTAAAACAACTAAAACAACTAAACAACTAAAACAACTAAAACACTTATAACAACTAGAACACCTAAAACAACTAAAACACATAAAACAACTATAACAACTAAAACAAATAAAACACCTAAAACACCTATAACAACTAAAACAACTACAACAACTAAAACATCTAAACAACTTTCACACCTAAAACAACATAAACACATATAACAACTATAACAACTAAAACAACTATAACACCTATAACAACTAAAACAACTATAACTACTAAAACAACTATAACAACTGAAACAACTAAAACAACTAAACAACTAAAACAACTAAACAACTATAACAACTACAACAACTAAAACACCTAAAACAACTATAACAACTAAAATAACTATAACAACTATATCAACTAAAACCACTAAAACAACTTAAACAACTATAACACCTTAAACAAATAAAACCCCTAAACAACTAGAACCACTAAAACAACTATAACAACCAAAACAACTGAAACAACTAAAACACCTTAAACAACTACAACACATAAAACAACTAGAACACCTATAACCATTAAAACACATAGAACAACTATAACACCTAAAACTACTAAAACACCTTAACAACTAAAACACCTACAACAACTGAAACACCTAAAACAACTTACAACCACTATAACACCTATAACAACTGAAACACCTAAAACAACTAAAAAACCTATAACTCCTGTAACCTCAAAAACAACTGGAACAACTAAAACACCTATAACAACTAGAACACCTAAAACAACTAACACATCCTTAACAACTATAACACCTAAAACTACTAAAGCACCTATAACAACTAAAACAACTACAAAACCTGAAACAAATAAACAACTATTACAACTAAAACGACTAAAACATCTAAAACATTTATAACACCTAATACAACTATAACACCTAGAACAACTAAAAAACCTAAACAACTCAAACAACTAAAACAACTAAAACAACTAGAACAACTATAACAACTAAAACAACTACAACAACTAAAACAACTAAAACAACTAAATTAACTGTAACACCTAGAACACCACCAACAACTAAAACACCTATAACAACTAAAAAACAACTTAAACAACTACAACAACATAAACAACTACAACAACTAAAACAATTTAAACAACTGAAACAGCTAAAACAACTATAACAACTAAAATAACTAAAACAACTAAAACAACTGGAACAACTAAAACAATTTAAACAACTAAAACAACTAAAACACCCAGAACAACTAAAACACCCAAAACAACTAAAGCAACTAAAAACAACTACAACACCTATAACATTTAAAACAACTAAAACAACTTGAACATCTAGAACAACTATAACACCTAAAACGACTTGAACAACTGAAACAACTAAAACACCTACAACAACTAAAACAACAGAAAAAACTAAAACAACTAAACAACTACATAAATTATAACAACTAAAACAACTAAAACAACCTAAACAACTAAAACAACTAAAACAACTAAACAACTATACCAACTAAAACACCTAGAACAACTAGAAGACCTAAAACGATTGAAACAGCTTGAACAACTTTAACAACTAAAACAACTCAAACACCTAAACCAACTAAAACAACTAAAACAACTAAAACAACTAATACAACTAAAACAACTAAGACACCTACAACTACTAAAACATCGAAATCAACTAAAACACATATAACAACTAAAACCCCTAAATTAACTAAACACCTACAACAACACCTAAAATAACTAGAACACCTGAAAAGAACCAAAACACCTATAACAACTAACATACCTAAAACACCTACATAACCTAAACAACCAGAACACCTAGAACAATTAAAACAACTAAAACAACTAAAACAACTAAAACAACTAAAGCAACTAAAACAACTAAACAACTAGAACAACTAAAACACCTAAAACAACCTAAACAACTAGAACACCTAAAAACAACTAGAACACATGAAACAACTATACTAACTAGAACAACTAAAACACCTAAAACACCTATAACACCTAAAACAGCTACAACAACTAAAACAACTACAACAACTATAACACCTAAAACAACATAAACACATAAAACAACTAAAACAACTAAAACACCTAAAACAACTAACAACTAAAATAACTAAAACAACTATATCAACTAAAACCACTTAAATAATTGAAACAACTATAACACCTTAAACAAATAAAAAACCTCCAACAACTAGAACCCCTAAAACAACTATAACAACTAAAACAACTGACACAACTAAAACAATTAAAACAACTAAAACAACTAAAACAGCTTGAACAACTAAACAACTATACCAACTACAAGAACTAAAACAACTAGAACAACTAAAACAACTACAACAACTAAAATAACTATAACAACTACTGTAAAACAACTGAAACAACTAAAACACCTTAAACCACTATAACACATAAAACAACTAAAACACCTAAAACAACTAGAGCACATAGAACATCTAAAACACCTAAAACTACTAGAACACCTACAACAACTAAAACACCTACAACAACTGAAACACCTATAAACATCTTAAAACCACTATAACACATAAAACAACTGAAACACAAATAGCAAAGAAAAAAACTAAAACTCCTGAAACCTCTAAAACAACTGAAACAACTAAAAGACCTATAACAACTAAAACAACTAAAACAACTATAACACCTAATAGAACTATAACACCTAAAAAAATCACTTAAACAACGCAAACAACTCAAACAACTAAAACAACTAAAACCACTAAAGCAATTGAAACAACTGTAACACCTAAACCAACTAAACAACTAAAACAACTATAACAACTAAAACAACTAAGACAACTACAACACCTGAAACACCTATAACACATATAACAACTAAAGTACATAGAACAACTAAAACAACTAAAACAACTGAAACACCTGAAACACTTAAAGCACCTACAGCAACTAAAACCCCTAAAACAACTAAAAAACAACTACAACAAATAAAATAACTATAACAACTAAACAACTTAAACGACTATAACAACTAAGACAACTAAAACAACTAAAATAACTAAAACAACTACAACAACTAAAACAACTAAAACAATTTGAACAACTAAAAAACTAGAACACCCACAACAACTAAAACACCTATAACAACTTGAACAACTACAACAACTAAACCAACTATAACAACTAAAACACCTAAAACAACTAAAACAACTAGAATAACTAGAATTCCTAAAACAACTATAACACCTAAAACAACTTAAACAACTAAAACAACTAAAACACCTACAAAAACTTAAACAACTAGAACAACTAAAACAACTATAACAACTAAAACAACTAAAACAACTAAAACAACTAAAGCAACTAGATCAACTAAAACAACTCAAACAACTAAAACCACTAAAACACCTACAACAACTAAACAACTGAAACAACTATAACAACTATAACAACTAAAACAACCAAAACAACTATAAAACAACTACAACACCTATAACAACAAAAAATAACGGAAACAACTAGAACAACTGAAACAACTAAACAAATAAAACAACTAGAACAACTAGAACCACTAAAACAACTAAAACACCTAGAACAACTAAAACAACTAAAACACCTAAAACAACTATAACACCTAAAGCAACTTAAACAACTATAACAACTAAAACACCTACAACAACTTAAACAACTAGAACAAATAAAACAACAAAACAACTACAACAACTAAAACAACTAAAGCAACTAGATCAACTAAACAACTCAAACAACTAAAACCACTAGAACACCTACAACAACTAAACAACTGAAACAACTAAAACAACTCAAACAACTAAAACAACTAAATTAAGTAAAACTACTATAAACAACTATAACACCTATAACAACTAAAACAACAGAAAAAACTAGAACAACTATAACAACTGAAACAACTAAAACAACTAAAACAACTATAACAACTAAAACAACTAAATCACCTTGAACAACTAAACACATAAAACGACTAAAACAACATGAACAAGTTTAACAACTAAACAACTCAAACACCTACACCAACTAATCCAACTAAAACAACTAAAACAACTAAAACAACTATAACAACGATAACACCTATAAACAACTATAACACCTACAACAACTAAAACAACTTACACAACTCAAACAACTAAAACAACTTGAACAACTAAAACAATTAAAACATCTAAAACACCTAAACCAACTAAACAACTGAAACGACTAAACAACTAAAACAACTAAAAACAACTATAACACCTGAAACACCTATAACCACTAAAACAACTAAACACCTTTAACAACTAAAACACCTACAACTAAAACACCTATAACAACTAGAACAACTAAAACAACTAAACCACCTTAAGCAACTAGAACACCTAAAACAACTTAAACAACTAGAACAGCTAAACAACTAGAACAACTAAAACAATTACAACAACTATAACATCCAAAACAACTAGAACAACTAAAACAACTAGAACAACTATAACACTTATAACACATTAAACAGCTAAAACACCTAAAAACACCTCAAACAAATAAATACCTTAAACAACTATAACATCTATAACAACTAAAACAACTAAAACACATAAAAAAAACTACAACAAAACAACTAAAACACCTTAAGCAACTAAAACACCTACAACAACTTAACAACCAAAACATCTAAAACAACTATAACAACAATAACAACTAAAAAAACTATAACAACTAAAACAACTAGAACAACTAAAACAACTAGAACAATTAAAACACCTATAACAACTACAACAACTAAAACAACTAAAACACCTTAAGCAACTAGAATGCCTAAACAACTTCGACAACTAAAACAACTAAAACAACTAGAACAACTACAACACCTAAAACAACTGCAACATCTAAAACAACAATAACAACTAAAACAACTAAAACATCTATAACAACTAAAACAACTAGAACACCTAAAACAACTAAAACAACTAAAACACCTAACCAACTGAAACAACTAAACAACTATAATAACTAAAACAACTAAAACAACTGAAACAACTAAAACAACTACAACATCATGAACACCTAAATCAACTAAAAACAACTAAAATAACTGAAACAACTATAACAACTAAAAAACTAAAACAACTAAAACACCTATATCAACTAAACACCTAAAACAACTAAAACACCTAAATCAACTAAAAACAACTACAACAACTAAAACAAGTACAACAACTAAACAACTTCAACAACTAAAACAACTAAAACAACTAGAATACCTAAAAACAACTAAACACCTATAACAACTAAAAGACTGAAACAACTATAACACCTATAACACATAAAAAACCTCAAACACCTATAAACACCTCAAACAACTAAATACCTTAAACAACTATAACATCTATAACAACTAAAACAACTAAAACACCTAAAACACTACAACAACTATAACACCTAAAACACCTACAACACCAACAACAACTAAAACACCTAAAACAACTAAAAACAACTAGAACAACTAAAACAACTGGAACAACAAATCAAATAAAACAACTAAAACAACTAATACAACTGAAATAACTCTAACAACTATAACAACTAAAACAACTAAAACAACTAAAACACCCATAACAACTATAACACCTAAAACAACTAAAACAACTTGAACAACTGAAACAACTTGAACAACTAAAACAACTAAAACAACTAAAACAACTAAAACACCTAGAATAACTATAAACAACTATAACAGCTAAAACAATTATAACAACTACAAAGACTATAACAACTAAAACACCTATAACAACTGAAACACCTTAAAAACTAAACCACCTAAAACAACTACAGCACATATAACAACTATAACACCTAAATAAATTAAAACACCTATCGTAACACAAACACCTAAAACAACTAAAACACCTAAAAAACAACTAAAACACCTAAAAACAACAAAAACACCTGTAACAACTGGAACAACTATATCAACTAGAACAACTCGAACAACTAAAACACCTAAAGCAACTAGAACACCAAAAACACCTAAAACAACTTGAATAACTTTAACAACTTAACACCCAAAACAACTAAAACACCTTAAACAACTAATACACTTATAACAACTAAAACAACAAAAACAACTTAAACAACGGAAACAACGATAAAAACTGTAAACAACTTAAACAACTACAACAACTGAAACACCTTAAACAGCAACAACAACTAAAACCCTTAAAGAAATAAAAACAACTAAAACGACTACAACAACTAAAACAACTAAAATAACTACAACAACTAGCACAACTTAAACAACTAAAACAACCGAAACAACTAAAACAACTAAAATAAATAGAACAACTAAACAACTATAACAACTAAAACAATTTAAACAACTAAAACAACTAAAACACCCAAACAACTAGAACACCTATAACAACTAAAACAACTAAAACAACTAAAGCAACTAAAGCAACTAAAACATATATAACAACTAAAACAACTAAAACAACTAGAACACCTTAAACAACTAAAACACCTACAACAACTATAACAACATAAACAACTAAAACAACTATAACAACTATAACAACTAAACCAAAACAACAGAAACAACTAAACAACTTTAAACAACTAAAACAACTAAAATAACAAAAACAACTAAAACAACTATAACAACTAAAACAACTAGAACAACTAAAACAACTAAAACTACTATAACAACTAAAACAACTATAACACCTAAAACAACTAAAACAACTAAAACAACTAAGACAACTACAACACCTAAAACAACCAAAACAACTAAACACCTAAAACTACTAGAACATCTAAATCAACTAAAACACATAAAACAACTTAAACACCTAATTTATCTAAACACCTTCAACAACTTGAACACCTAAAACAACTAGAACACCTAAAAACAACTAAACACCTAAAACAATTAGAACAACTACAACAACTAAAACAACTAAAACAGTTAAAACAACTAAAACAACTAAACAACTAAAACAACTAGAACACCTAAATCAACTTAAACAACTAGAACACCTAGAAAAAACTATAACACATATAACAACTATATCAACTATAACCACTAAAACAACTAAAACAACTATAACACCTTAAACAAATAAAACACCTAAAACAACTAGAACCCCTAAAACAACTCTAACAACTAAAACAACTAACACAACTTTAACAATAAAAACAACTAAAACAACTAAAACAGCTAAAACAACCATAAAAACTAAAACAACTACAAGAACTAAAACAACTTAAACAACTAAAACATCTACAACAACTAAAACACCTATAACAACTAAAACAACTGAAACAACTATCACACCTTAAACAACTAAAACACCTTAAACAACTAAAACACATAAAACAACTAAAACACCTAAGCAACTAAAACACATAGAACAACTAAAACACCTAAAACTACCAAAACATCTAAAACAACTAGAACACCTACAACAACTGAAACACCTGAAACAACTTAAAGCCACTACAACACCTAAAACAACTGAAACACCTAAAACAACTAAAAAACCTTAAACTCCTGTAACCTCTAAAACAACTGAAACAACTACAACACCTATAACAACTAGAACACCTCAAACAACTTACACATCTTTAACAACTATAACACCTAAGACAACTAAAGCATCTATAACAACTAAAACAACTACAACACCTGCAACAACTAAACAACTATAACAACTAAAACAACTTAAACAATTTAAACAACTAAAACAACTAAAACACCAAAAACAACTATAAAACCTATAACAACTAAAACAACTAAAACAGTTAAAGCAACTATAACAACTAAAACACCTAAAACAACTATAACAACTAGAACAACTAGAACACCTAAAACAACTAAACACCTTCATCAACTGAAACACCTAAAACAACTAAAAACAACTACAACCACTAAAACAACTACAACAACTCAACAACTTAAACCACTACACCAACTAAAACAACTAAAACAACTAAAATACCTAAAAGAACTTAAACAACTACAACAACAAAAAACAATTTAAACAACTATAACAACTAAAACACCCAAAATCACTAAAACACCTATAACAATTAAAACAACTGAAACAAGTAAAACACCTAAATCATCTAGACACATAAAACAACTAGAACACCTGAATAACTAAGACACCTTAAACAACTTAAACGCCTAAATACTAGAACACCTAAAAACAACTAAAACACCTATAACAACTAAAACACCTGAAACAATTATAAAACCTACAACACATACAACAACTAACACACCTAAAAACACCTCAAACGACTAATACCTAAAACAACTATAACATCTATAACAACTAAACAACTAAAACACCTAAAACAACTACAACAACTAAAACACCTAAAACAACTGCAACACAAAACAACTAAAAAACCTTAAACTCATGAAACCTCTAAAACAACTGGAACAGTTAAAACACCTATAACAACTGGAACACCTAAAACAACTAACACATCTTTAACAACTATAACACCTAAAAAAACTAAAGCACCTATAACAACTAAAGAACTACATCACCTGAAACAACTAATCAACTATAACAACTAAAGTAACTAAAACAATTTAAACGACTTAAACAATTAAAACACCCAAAACAACTATAACACCTATAACAAATAAAACAACTAAAACAACCAAAGCAACTAAAATAACTAAAACACCTAAACAACTATAACAACTAAAACAACTAGAACACCTAGAACAACTATAACACCTAAAACAACTGAAACAACTAAAACAACTCAAACACCTAAAACTACTAAAACACCTAAAACAACTGAAACACCTACAACAACTGAAACACATAAAACAACTTGAAACCACTATAACACCTATAACAACTGCAACACCTAAAACAACTATAACACCTGGAACTACTAGAACACCTAAAACAACTAAAACAACTGAAACACCTAAAACACTTAGAGCACCTACAACAACTAAACCACCTAAAACAACTAAAAACAACTACAACAACTAAAACAACTACAACAACTAAACAACTTAAACAACTAAACAACTAAAACAACTAAAAACAAATAAAATACCTGAAACAACTAGAACAACTAAAACAACTAAAACAATTTAACAACTAAAACAACTAAATCACCCAAAACAACTAGAACACCTATAACAACTAAGACAACTATAACACCTAAAGCAACTCTAACAACAAAACAACTAAAACAACTATAACAACTAAAACAACTAGAACACCTACAACAACTATAACACCTAAAACAACTTAAACAACTAAAACAACTCAAACACATACAACAACTTAAACAACTAGAACAACTAAAACAACTATAACAACTAAAACAACTAAAACAACTAAAACAACTAAAGCAACTAGATCAAGTAAAACAACTCAAACAACTAAAAGCACTAGAACACCTACAACAACTAAACAACTGAAACAACTTGAACAACTAAAACAACTAAAATAATTAAAACAACTAAAACAACTAAAACAACTTGAAACAACTATAACACCTAGAACAACTATAACAACAGAAACAACTAAAACAACTAAAACAACTAGAACAACTAAAACAACTAAAACAACTAAACATCTTGAACAACTATAACACCTAAAACAACTAAACAACTTATACAACTCAACAACTAAAACAACTAGAACAACTAAAACAAATTAAACAACTAAAACACCTAAATAAACTAAAACAACTAAAACGACTAAACAACTAAACAACTAAAACTACGAAAACAACTAAAACACCTGAAGCACCTATAACAACCAAACAAACTAAACACCTATAACACTTAAACACTCAGAACAACTACAACACCTATAACAACAACAACACCCAAACCAACTAGATAACCTAACACAACTGAAACATTTAAAACAAATAAAAGGACTAAAACACCTAGAACAACTAAAACACCTAAAACAACTACAACAACTAAAACACATAAAACATCTAAAACACCTACAACACCTACAACAACTAAAACACCTAAAACAACTACAAAAAAAAATAGAACAACTAAAACATTTGAAACAACAAAACAACTATAACAACTACAACAACTAAAACAACTAAAACACCTAAAACAACTATAAACAACTAAAACAACTAAACAACTATGACCACTAAAAAAACGATAAGAACAAAAACACCTATAACAACTAAAACAACTAAAACACCTAAAACAACTACATCACATATAACAACTATAACACCTAAATTAACTAAAACACCTATAGTAACTGAAACACCTAAACAACTAAATCAAATAAAAACAACTAAACACCTATAAACAACTAAAACACATAAAACAACTAAAATAACAATAACAACTAGAACAACTATAACAACTAAAACACCTAAAGCAACTAAAACACCTAAAACACCTAAAACAACTTGAACAACTTTAATCAACTAAAACACCTATAACAACTATAACACCTAAAACAGCTACAACACAGGAAACAACTAAAACACCTAAATTAACTAAAACACCTAAAAAACCTAAACACCTAAACAACAACTAGAACACCTAAAACGACTAGAACACCTATAACAACTGAAACAACTAGAACAACTGAAACAACTAAAACAACTGAAACAACTAAAACATCTGAAACACCTAAACACCAACAACAGCTAAAACACCTAAGACAACTAGAAACAACTAAAACAACTACAACAGCTACAAAAACTACAACAACTAAAACAACTTAAACAACTGAAACAACTACAACAACTTAAACAACTAAAACAACTGAAACACCTAAAACAACTAAAAACAACTACAACCACAAAAACAACTACAACAACTAAACAATTTAAACAACTAAAACATTTAAAACAAATAAAACGAATAAAATAACCAAAACCACTAGAACAACAACAACAACTAAAACAATTTAAACAACTAAAACAACTAAAACACCCATAACAAACAAAACCCCTATAACAACTAAAACAACTAAAACACCTGAAGCAACTATAACAACTAAACAACTAAAACAACTATAACAACTAAAACAACTAGAACACCTACAACAACTAAACACCTAAAACAACTCAAACAACTAAAACAACTCAAACACCTACAACCACTTAAACAACTAGAACAGCTAAAACAACTATAACAACTAAACAACTAAAACAACTAAAGCAACTAGATCAAGTAAAACAACTCAAACAACTAAAACCACTAAAACACCTACAACAACTAAACAACTGAAACAACTGAAACAACTAGAACAACTAAAACAACTAAAACAACTATAACAACTAAAACAACTAGAACAACTAAAAAACAACTATAACACCTAAAACAACTAAAACAACAAAAACAACTATAACAACTAAAACAACAAGAACAACTAAAACAAATAAAACAACTAAAACAACTATAACAACTAAAACACCTAGATCAACTAAAACACCTGAAACGACTAAACAACTTGAACAACTTTAACAACTAAAACAACTCAAATACCTAAACCAACTAAAACAACTAAACAACTTAAACAAATATAACACCTATAAACAACTATAACACCTAAAACAACTAAACAACTTATACAACTCAACAACTAAAACCTTTAGAACAACTAAAACAATTAAAACAACTAAAACACCTAAATCAACTGAACAACTAAAACGACTAAACAACTAAAACAACTAAAACAACGAAAACAACTAAAACACCTGAAACACCTTTAACAACCAGAACACTCAGAACAACTACAACACCTATAACAACGACAACACCCAAAACCACTAGATTACCTAAAACAACTGAAACATTTAAAACAACTAAAAAGACTAAAACACCTATAACAACTAAAACACCTAAAACAACTAAAACAATTAAAACATTTAGAACAACTAAAACAACTATAAACACCTAAAACAACTAAAACACCTATAACAACTAAACAACAAAAACAACTAAACACCTTAAGCAACTAGAACATCTAAAACAACTTAAACAACTAAAACAACTAAAACACCTATAAAACAACTAAAACACCTAGAACAACTAAAACACCTAAAACAACTACAACAACTAATACACCTAAAACACCTACATCACCTACAACAACTAGAACACATAAAACAACTGTAAACAACTAGAACAACTAGAACAACTGTAACAACATAACAACTGAAACAACTAAAACAACTAAAACAACTGAAATAACTCAAACAACTATAACAACTAAAACAACTAAAACAACTAAAAACCTATAGCAACTGTAACACCCAAAACAACTAAAACAACTTGAACAACTGAAACAACTTAAACAACTAAAACAACTAAATTACCTAAACCTACTAGAACAACTAAAACATTTAGAACAACTAATACAACTAGAACACTTAAAACAACTAGAACAACTACAACAACTAAAACAACTAAAACACCTAAAACAACTATAAACAACTAAAACAACTAAAACAACTATAACCACTAAAAAAAACTATAACAACAAAAACACCTATAACAACTAAAACACCTAAAACAACTAAAACACCTACAACAACTACAACACATAAAACAGCTATAACACCTAAATTAACTAAAACACCTATAGTAACTTATACACCAAAAAAACTAGAACACCTAAAAAACAACTAGAACACCGATAAACAACCAAAACACCTAAACAATTAAAACAACTATAACAACTAGAACAACTGAAACACATAAAGCAACTAGAACACCTAAAACACCTAAAACAACTTGATCAACTTTAATCACTTAAAACACCTACAACAACTAAAACACCTAAAACAACTACAACACATAAAACAACTAGAACACCTAAATTAACTAAAACACCTGAAACAACTTGAACACCTAAAAAACGACTAAACACCTATAACAACTAAAACAACTAGAACAACTGAAACAACGCAAACAACTACAACAACTAAATCAACTAAAACAACTAAAACATCCGAAACTCCTAAAACACCAACAACAACTATAACACCTAGAACAACTAAAACAACTAAAACAACTACAACAACTAAAACAACTAAAACAACTAAAACAACTAGAACAACTAAAATAACTAGACAACTAAAACAACTAAAACCACTAAAACAATTTAAACAACTAAAACAACTAAAACAACCAGAACAATTAAAATACCTATAACAACTTGCAACAACTAAACAATCAAAGCAACTATAAAAACTGAAACACTTAAAACAACTAAAACAACTAGAACAACTAGAACACCTAAAACAATTATAACACCTTAAACAACTTAAACAACTAAAACAACTAAAACACCTACAACAACTAAAACAACAGAAACAACTATAACAACTATTACTGCTCAAACACCTAAACCAACTAAAACAACTAAAACAACTAAACAACTAAAACAACTAAAACAACTAAAACAACTAAAACAACTAAAACACCTAGAACTTCTAGAACATATATATCAACTAAAACACATATAACAACTAAAACACCTATATTAACTAAACACCTACAACAACTTAAACACCTAAAACCACCAGAACACTTAAAACAACTAAAACACCTATAACAACTAACATACCTATAACACCTACATCACTTAAAAACAACTATAACACCTAAAACAATTAAAACAACTAAAACAACTAGAACAACTAAACAACTAAACAACTAAAACAACTAAAACAACTAAAACAACTAACAACGAAAACACCTTAAACAACTAAAACAACTAAAATAATTAAAACAACTATATCAACTAAAACCACTAAAACGACCAAAACAACTATAACACCTTAAGCAAATAAAACACCTATAACAACTAGAACCCCTAAAACAACTATAACAACTAAAACAACTAACACAACTAAAACAATTAAATCAACTAAACAACTAAAACAGCTAAAACAACTAAAACAACTATAACAATACAAGAACTAAAACAACTAGAACACCTAAAACAACTACAACACCTATAACAACTACAACAACTATAAACAACTAAAACACCTATAACAACTATAACACCTTGATTAACTATAACAACTAAAACAACTATAACAACTAAAACAACTAAAACAACTAAAGCAACTAGATCAAGTAAAACAACTCAAACAACTGGAAGCACTAGAACACCTACAACAACCAAACCACTGAAACAACTTAAACAACTAAAACAACTAAAACAACTAAAACAACTAAAACGACTAAAACAACTAAACAACTAGAAACAACTATAACACCTAAACAACTATAACAACAGAAACCAATAGAACAACTAAAACAACTAAAGCAACTAAAGCAACTGAAACAACTAAAACAACTTGAACAACTATAACACCTATAAACAACTAAAGCACCTAAAACAGCTAAACAACTTATACAACTCAACAACTAAAACAACTAGAACAACTAAAACAATTAAAACAACTAAAACACCTAAATCAACTAAACAACTAAAACGACTAAACAACTAAAACAACTATAACAACGAAAACAACTAAAACACCTGAAGCACCTATGGAATAATCAAAAAGGAAAACATACCTTCTTCTAAACCAATCATACTACAAGTCGGGGCAAAAGACGTGATGGCACAGACTGAAGAAACATGGGTAAGGTATAAAACCATGCTAACAAACGGCAAAAGATCGCACTCGAACATCCATGTCACTGGCATCCTGCCTCATCCAAGCCAAGGTAAATACAAATTGAGCAAGATGATATTTCTAAGCCATCATATAGCATCGTTTTGCAAAGCACAACAAATCTCATTCTCGGACCATTGGGAAACGATGATCAACCCCAAAAACTATGAATTCGATAGAATCACCAACAAGGCACGCATGAACACGTCTGGGCTTGATACCCTCGAAAGCATCCTTCAGAATATCAGTGCTGGCCTTGTCACCGTAACTAAATCAAAAAACTTTCTCGACGCGAAACACAAGACTCCGCCGTTACTGCCCAACGAAATGAGTCAACAGCCGCCACCAGAGCAATTAGCAATCACGGACCCTGCAGTAACGATAGAGGAACAACCAACAGAAACAGTTTCACTACTAACAAAAAAGTCCATCAAAGTAACACAGCAGCCCCCGACGGCAGCGACCACAGCCGAAGAGTTTCTGGCAGAATTTCGAGTCAAAATACTCTCAAATGTTACTCTGTAAACGCTAGAAGTCTCCGAGACAAAATGGACCAATTGGGAATCCTCGCAATTAACGATGAGATCGACATAATAGCCATCACAGAATCGTGGATGAAATCAAGCACCAGAAATTATCTGGGCGAATT
>SDVV010007564.1:0-17709 GCA_016164225.1 Gammarus roeselii
CCAGTTTGAAATGTGAACCAATTGATTATTCATATTAGTGATAGTATCATTCAGGTTTTTCCCGGTCGAATAAACTGTAGTATCATCTGCAAAAAGTACAAAGGATAACCTGTTGCTAGTGTTTACAATGTCATTAATATATATTAGGAAGAGCAAAGGTCCCAGGATCGTCCAAGATATTAGGCCCTCTGGTTGGTTCTTCCACGTACTGTTTAAGGTTGTTACTATGGACGAGTTGTAGCAATCTGCCGCCCCTAATGCAGCTTCCAGTGCTGTCAAATTGATGTCAGATTGGTTGAGGAAATAATATGGTTCACTCTCACGAGATGAGGAAATAATATGGTTCAGTTCGTCGAATAGAACGTCTTCTTCACCTACTGTTATTCATGGATTTCGGTATACTAGTTCAAATTTCAGTATTATCATGTAGCATGCTTCCACTTGGGTCGTCAGCAAATTTTGATAACTTGCTAACGATGTCGGTGTCGAGATAATTTATATAGATTGTAAAGAGAAGGGGCCCAAGAACACTGCCGTGGGGTATTGCTGATGTTACCATAGCCCACTGACCTTTTCCTTGGTCGATACAGTCATTTACGGAGCCGACCGTTATCATCTCAAGTTATGATCTGATACGCATAGGGCCAATCTGGATTACCTCATAAGATGTTGTTGCTAATGCTCGACGGAGTATTGGACGAAGGGTTTCTTTGACATAAAGCACTGACCCTCCACCTCTCTTGCTTGGAGAAGGTTTGTCTACACTGAAGGTCCTGACTCCTTAAAGGCCTATTTCTTCCTGGAGATTCCGGTAATTTATGTCCAGCAATGATTTGTTGATTCCAACTATGTCATATTGGTTTGCTTTTACTGTGGCTTGAAAAAGACCAATCTTGGGCATTAGTGACTGTCTATTTCCCATTAGAACTTCGATTTTTTCTCTCCTATCAATTTGAATGACATGTCTTCGGTTGAGCTGCACCGAGAGTCGCTCGACTCACAATCTTAGATGCTTCTGCTGCCTGACTTAGTTCTTTTCTCGGTTGTTTGCCTCGGTAGCTATATGAATTCTTGCTCCTTGTTTTGCTTATTTTGGTTCCTCGTTAGGTCTTTCCGTTCGTTTCTTAGATGCGGCAGATTGACATGCAGGCTCTCAAAACTTACCTGAAACATAATGGAATCGTTCTCTTTGGTGCTCATCTTTTTGACTTGGTTGTTCAGGGTTTGCAAAGCCGCACAGAGACGATAGAGCACTCTCTTATTCGCCTTCGGCTGTTTGAACTCCCTGTTTTGGTGCTACACTGTACTGACGCTAACGAGAAAGCACACGGAACCAATTTCTTCGTGATTGAGTGGGTCGTCCTAGTTATTCATTCGGAATCGTTTTCCGTACCCAGTCATTTCCCTGCTGACCGCCATTTCCTCATTTGCTATGGTCACTCTTAGACTGTCTATCGCTGCCTAGAGCATGTCCGCGTACATAATAGGATGGATTTGGCAGCATGGGTCAACGAGGAGTTGCTTGGGTGACGTTCAACGAGAAAGGAGGGGGTAGGCAGCGGGAGGTAAAATTATGGGGTAGGCAGCGGAAGGTCAGAGGGGGTGGGGCAGCGGGACGTGAAAGGGTAGAGTGGTCAGCGAGAGGTAGCTTGAAGGTATTCAGTGGGGAAGGAGGTGTGCGTGGGGGTTTTCACCAGAGGAAGTGGGTGAGCCTGGTTGGTGCTCCTACCAACAGTTAATTCAGGCAAATTTAGTTTCAGTTCTTCCATCTGCCACGACATTATGATTATGACCTGCTTCAGCAATGCAATGTAACATTCATAATTCATGTATCTCGCCTCTGCTGCAATATTGGCATGACAGTCAGGTCGCGGTGGCGTTTAGAGGCAGACAAGACGCGGTGGTTTTAAGTGGCAGACTGCTCCCTCCAGTGTCACGTGTGCTGGTGAGGTTGCGGTCAGAAACTTATCAATCATCGACCATACAGCCACCGACCCTAGAGCCCCCGACCCTTGAGCCACCGACCCTACTGCCAGCGACCCTACAGTTACCGAATTAACGGACACCGACCTGACATCTACCTGCCCTTCAACAGTCTCCAATACAGTCACCGATCTCGCAGTCACCAATCCTTCAGTCATCGGCCCTGCAGTCATTGACCATACATTCACTGACCGAACAGTCATCGAGCCGACAGTCACCAATCCTTCAGTCATCAACCCTGCAGTCATCGACCATACATTCACTGACCCTACAGTCATCGAGCCGACAGTCACCAGCCCTACACTCACCGACCATGCATTGACTGACACAACAGTAATCGACCACCCAGCTGTCATCGACCAGAGGAAACCCGTTTGACACAATCCAACGCTAAGAAAAAGTTGAAGTACACGTTTAGAGTTTGTGCTATAGTCTCATTTCAGAACCTGGTCAGAGAAAACAAACAAAAGAAAGTTCAAGATATATGAATACCGAAGTCGTATGGTAACAAAATATTAAGGTAGTAATATCGTTCTATAGTTAACGTGGAAGATTGACAAGGTGTTTAGATAGAAGTCATAAACCAATTGTCATTGTCGAATTATGCTTCTAGTTCAATACGAGCACTCTCCCGTGCAAGGCCACGTCGCCCTAGAATAGGTAAAGTTGATGGAGAATATATCCCAGAATGAGTAAGATGGATTGGCTAAATCGCTCCGTCATATTATAGATTTATTTGACAATAATGGTTTGCAAAAGACTGTTGTCGTTATTGTAGAATGTATGATGCTGAGCCGCCCTGGCACTCGTACGATGCTGAGCCGCCCTGGCACTCGTACGATGCTGAGCCGCCCTGGCACTCGTACGATGCTGAGCCGCCCTGGCACTCGTACGATGCTGAGTCGCCCTGGCACTCGTACGATGCTGAGCCGCCCTGGCACTCGTACGATGCTGAGCCGCCCTGGCACTCGTACGATGCTGGCTCTCATGTCATGACATGTTTAGGCAATGGCCATGTTCGTATGGCCAGCTAGGATAGTAAAATGGCTCCCTACCGCTCGCACACAGCTCCAACGACTTAGTTACAAGTTTTAAGCTTGTCATTTTACCTATTTTAAATTTACTATGTTTAAATTTATTGTTTCAAACGAAGAATATACCATCTGTGTATGAATAAACTTTTTAAATATTTTATTTTTTATTATGTTTTTAGTCAGTTGAAAACAATTCAAATTGAAAGCGGAATCTTTTAGACTAATGGAAACTATGTTCAGAAAAGGTATGATCGTTTTCTTCTTGAATGCCCATATACATTTGTCATTGCATTTTTGTTCATGTTAGAATTTTGCCATATTAGCCTATAGAATACACTGAGTTCTACAAGATTATATGTTATAAATTCACGGATTCCAAGTTGCAATTATTTTATTGTTATCGAAAACATAGAGCATTTGAGGAAGTGGGTCCCAAAAGATCCATCCATTCGAATAAGCTTGTGTTATGCCGTATTACAATAAGAAGGTCTAGTTGATTGATAAAAGACTCGAAAGTAAGTGTAACGAGAAAGTCTTCAAGCTGAGAGCAGCGAAATTGCCAAATATGTTATTGTATCTAAAATATCAATTGAGATGCAAATTTCTTGTTAACACAATATTGACTCTTTTGCTCATCAATATCAGCTTTAGACGAGCAAGATCAGGTCAGCCGATCCTCGGTGCATTTAGCAGCTGCTTCAAGGTACGTACCTGATTACAGCTGTAAGGTCGACCGACTCTCATTACTGTTACTTCTAAAATATTCGTCTTACACTGCAGGCTGTGGCACGAAACCTAAAAATTGGTCCCTTGAGTCAAAATGTTCCATCTGTTGGCTTGAATTCAATTCGGGTGCATGGGTTGTACAGCGTCCTCGAATTCACAATAACGACCAGTAAAAATCTATATTTATGTTACCATAGAAGTCATTTTAAATCATTAACATCTATTTTTAATGGTGGAAGTCATGTCTGACCCATTATTGTGCTATATATTAATAATTTGATGAAGTATATTAGGCCAATCAATCTAGTCCTTGCTGATAGAGAATCTAAATCATCTGTAAATCTTTTAACCCAACGTTGCCCGACATGTGACTGAGCTATATTGATCTGAATGCATAAATGATCCATGACTGTTAGTTTATGACTGCAATAAAATCTATTTTAAAAAATCCACTGAGCCTGATGATATTCATCACTTCCATATTACTGTTGTTACCCTTGCTTTATTATTATTCCTGGAACCAGTTTTTTGTGAGTTCATATAATTGTGTGATAAACTGTGACCAGTGCAGGAATTAACAACTGCTTGAACCTCACCAACGTCTCAGTGCGTCGTAGGATGTTTCTTTAGGCATTTGTTTCGGAGTATTCGACGTCACTCATAATATGTTAACCGCACACGGAGGTGGTAATCAGAAATACAATCGAAACGTCAGAGGCGCGGCTCGATAAGTTCTCCATAAATCGCCGATAAATAGCTAAACCGTTCCCTTTCTTGATGTTATAAAAACCGAAATGGCACATGAAGCTCTCTTAGACGTTCTAGTTCAGAAATAATTCTCTTGCTATCAAAAGGCAACCTAGTTTGTGGTATTATGCCTGTTGTTGTCTTCCTACAGTTGTAAACACTTGTAACACTTGTAAACACATCTCAAACTAACAGGCATTGGCCGTGTACTGAGATTCCCCAACTGTCGCACAATTATCTATTTATGTTGGCTTCAACACACCAAAGCTGAGACGCATCTCATCGGCGATAGAAGTGCTTTTTGAACCCTGGGTCATTCTAGGTGGTATTAATTCAGATAACTTCTCTGACGCTTGCCTTGCAAATGTGTGTGAAGAAATGCAGAAGAAATATACCGCATTGTAATGATTATCTATTGTTGGATAGTTGCATATGTCCTATATTCTATTTCGAACACAGCCCATATAATAAAGATCAGCTTTCTCCACACATCCTATCCCTATCCAGGTTTGGCTCAGAAACCTCTATTAATTGTATCATTGGGTTGTGAATAACTATTTAATACGGGGAAATTTCCATCCGATGGGCCTCCTTAACCGGAGAGAAATGGACCCACACACAAACTATGGAGTCACGTGTCACAGCACGGGCTGGTGCAAATGCTGCTCGTGTCACAGCACGGTAGGTGCAAATACTGCGCGTGTCACAGCACGGGTAGGTGCAAATGCTGCTCGTGTCACAGCACGGGTAGGTGCAAATGCTGCTCGTGTCACAGCACGGGTAGGTGCAAATGCTGCTCGTGTCACAGTACGGTAGATGCAAATGCTGCTCGTGTCACAGCACGGGTAGGTGCAAATGCTGCTCGTGTCACAGCACGGGTAGGTGCAAATGCTGCTCGTGTCAAAGCACTGGTAGGTGCATATGGTGCTCGTGTCACCGCACGGGTAGATGCAAATGCTGGTCGTGTCACAGCACGGGTAGGTGCAAATGCTGTTTCTGTCACAGCATGGGCAGGTGCAAATACTGCTCGTGTCACAGTACGGACAGGTGCAAATGCTGCTCGTGTCACAGCACGGACAGGTGCAAATACTGCTCGTGTCACAACACGGACTGGTGCAAATGCCGCTCGTGTCACAGCACGGGTAGGTGCAAATGCTGCGCGTGTCACAGCACGGGCAGGTGCAAATGCTGCTCGTGTCACAACACGGGTTGGTGCAACTGCTGCTTGTGTCATAGCACGGGTAGGTGCAAATGCTGGTCGTGTCAAAGCACGGGTAGGTGCATATGGTGCTCGTATCACCGCACGGGTAGATGCAAATGCTGGTCGTGTCTCATCACGGGTAGGTGCAAATGCTGGTCGTGTCACAGCACGGGTAGGTGCAAATGCTGCTCGTGTCACAGCACGGGTAGGTGCAAATGCTGGTCGTGTCACAGCATGGGTTGGTGCCAATGCTGCTCGTGTCACAGCACGGGTAGGTGCAAATGCTGTTTGTGTCACAGCACGGGTAGGTGCAAATGATGCTCGCCTCACAGTACGGGTAGGTGCAAATGCTGCTTGTGTCACAGCACGGGTAGGTGCAAATGCTGTTCAAAGCTCAAGTATCCACAACACCAAGTGTTCAAATTGAATTTGAATCAAATCCCGAATGCTCGAAGTTAATTTAGTTGGAATTCCACGTGAAAAATAAACACTAAATTAATTTTTTGTGGAGTTGCTCGAAACAAGAAACGTATGATTGAAAAAAAAAATCCAAATTATCTATCTGCCACCGCTTTCAAACATAATCACTACCCACAATTAGCAAGCTATTTCCTGCATTAAGCCACGTTTCGGTCGTAAATTAACGCGATTTTTTGTCATCGTTTAAAGAAGTTCCAATGCTATGAACAGCGCCGCGCCATCTTGCTTCTCTGAATTTATGTGATAATACTTCATAGCAAATAACTACTGACAGCAATTGGGACACAATCCAAGAACCAGGTGCTAGATTTAGTAGTCAACAGCAATTGGGACACAATCCAAGAACCAGGTGCTAGATTTAGTAGTCAACAGCAATTGGGACACAATCCAAGAACCAGGTGCTAGATTTAGTAGTCAACAGCAATTGGGACGCAATCCAAGAACCAGGTGCTGGATTTAGCGCAATCAATTTCTTCACCATTTGCATCCTAAGTAATGCAATTTCAATAGGCCTGCTTTAATGAATAATATTTGCAGCTGAACAATTTTCCGTTCAGTGACTGTACATGGTCAGCTCACTCGAATGAGGCTCACACGACTGTATTCAGATTGTTATTTCACATTCACGGGTATTGTGCCAGCAAGTATTCCCACGCAACGTGAAGGGAAGACTCGGTGCCAGTTTGCAGCGCAAGGAAAACGTAATTGACTTCCTACTTTCAAACACAAAATGTTGAAAATAATGAGTTTAATTCAGAAATCATCAAACTCTGACGACCCGTGCCCTAACAAAAACACAATCAAGCAAACAAAAACATTCATCGTGCCTATAACAAATGAGGTCCCGTCCTCATACCTCATAGTCTGGCGCCTTCTCAGCCCGGTTCCCGAAGAGCAAAGCAGTTGTGAAATAGCCAAACACTTTCTGCCAATATCTTTCTGCTAGTCTCAGTCAATAGATGAAATATGTTCCCGCCAATGCAACATTTGAATGGTGGTTGCAGTTACAGAGCTATCGATCCCGACAATAAAGCCACCGACCCAACAGATACTGACCCTACAGTCACCGATCATATGAACACAGACACTAGTCACCGACCCAACAGTCATCGACCCTAAAGACTGCGACCCTACAGGCAGTGACCCTTCAGTTACTGACACCAAGTCATTGTCGCTACAGTCACCGAAAGTCGGACACCGACCCTACAGTCTCTGATCATACGGTCGCAGACCATGCAGTCACCGATCCATAGTCATAGACGCTGCAGTCAGCGACCCACGAGACACCGACTCCACAGGCAGTCATCTTGCATTCGACGACCCTGCAGTCACTGACCCTACACTCACCGACCCTACAGTCACTGACCCTACACTCACCGACCCTACAGTCACTGACCCTACACTCACCGACCCTACACTCACCGACCCTACAGTCACTGACCCTACACTCACCGACCCTGCAGTCACTGACCCTGCAGTCACTGACCCTACACTCACCGACCCTACACTCACCGACCCTACACTCACCGACCCTACACTCACCGACCCTACACTCACCGACCCTACACTCACCGACCCTACACTCACCGACCCTACACTCACTGACGTTTCAATCAACGACCCCAGAGTCATAGACACGACAGTCACCTACTCAACAGCAGCTACCGACCCATCAGCTATCATCACTACAGTCACCGACCCTACAGCAACAATTCACCCTACTGTCTCCTATCCCACAGGAAGTAACCCTACAATCGCCGACTCTACACTTAGTTACCCTAAAGTCACGAGCCCAAACATATAATAACTTCCAATCATCGACGCTACAGCCACTGACACTACAGACAACGGCCCCACATTCACCGCCCCTGCAGTCCCACATAGTATGAACTAAACTATAGTCATACAAGCCTCTCCGGGGATCAGAGGGAGAGGTTCTGAGGGGAGAACTGATCCACAATATGGGGGTTACGGCAGAACTAGAATTTAGAACATTATCGTTCCCAATCATACAATAGGTAATGATTTGAAGTAGCGCATATCTCCAGTATTTAGCCAGGCACAACTGCAAATAAAGCGTGAGTACAGTTCACTCAATAAGTACTATCTCAAGCGACTTTCGCTGCCAGTGCATGTGCCTACAAAAGTAGAGATTTTTGCAACTACTGGTGTCAGGAATGAGCCTACTACAGCCAACAACAAACAGCATCTGATGGGGCTAGGCGCAACTTGTTTTTTTACAGGTAATTGTTTGCAGATCGAGTGGGCTTGCGTCCAGTCTATGATCAGATTTCATAACTGACAATTGGTTTGTTATGTACACAATTTTTTGTCAGCAGAAGCTTCTTGAGCCGAACTATGCTCTGGCAAAGTTCTAGTTTTGAATGACACATCGTGCTAGAGTCTCATTGAATTACCCCTTCATATATCTTAGTCAAACAATGGTCTGATTAATAAAGACATGCTAATTCTTGGGTAACCATAATATTATTCATGGAATAGAAGGCTGGTGCGGTGTTTAGATCGCAGTCTTAAA
The DNA here is from genome assembly GCA_016164225.1 of Gammarus roeselii. Taxonomy (NCBI): domain Eukaryota; kingdom Metazoa; phylum Arthropoda; class Malacostraca; order Amphipoda; family Gammaridae; genus Gammarus; species Gammarus roeselii. The sequence continues at coordinate 8,708 of SDVV010007564.1, forward strand.
CCAACTAATGGTTTAAGCCCTCAGTTTAACATAGCTCTGTCCCATGCATAACATCTTTGCGCTAGAATAGGAAGTATAGGTTTAGAATATTGCCCAGAAAGGACAAAATGGCTCAACATAAACCCCGTCATAGAAATCTAAATGTATTTGATATTAACGATACGAAAAGACTAGTACCATGAAAAGATCATGTTATTGGTCGAGTTTGACTACTATGGTTACATGATCTTTAATGCAGGATCCACGACGCTGTACTGCCCTGGGCAGTACGCTGTACGCTGTACTGCCCTGGGCAGTACGCTGTACGCTGTACTCGTGAGTTTCTCAACTTGAAGACTTCAACGGGTGAAATCTTTCGAGCGACTCTTCTAACAAATCAAAGGAGCTTTTCAGAGTAATATGGCATGCATGAAGTTTATTCGTATATTGTCTCATTCTGCAGCTAATTTGTGACGCTCATTGGCGCCACCATGCTGAACTCGACACTTCTTTGTGGCATTTGGACACCAAGTCATAGGCGGGGCCGAGGCAAGGCCCCTACAGGTACACCCCTTAGCATGTTTGTTGTGACGTCACACTAGTGAGTACATGGGAAAAATTTGAAAAACAGAATATGGATTTCATGTCTATAAAATCTACGGATATTTGCTCTTCACTAATCAGATTATTTGCATTATTTCCAAAAATGGTGTCACAATGCTAAAGTGCACCTAGAGGAGGCCTTAGCAGGTAGAGAAGACGAGGAGATTGGCCCTTCTTAATTAGGTCATAGGAGCCTTATTAGGTCATAGGAGTCTTATTAGGTCATAAGAGCCTTATTAGGTCATAAGAGCCTTATTAGGTCATAGGAGCCTTATTAGGTCATAGGAGCCTCATTAGGTCATAGGAGCCTTATTAGGTCATAGGAGCCTTATTAGGTCATAGGAGCATTATTAGGTCATAGGAGCCTTATTAGGTAGTAGGAGCCTTATTAGGTCAGATTTTATTCCTCGCTTAGACCGTCGCTGCTCGCAAATTCCTGACGGACAACTTCACTGTCGGTTCATTTAGCTCAACCCAACTTTGTGCTGGGGTTAGGTGGTGCTAAGCTAGAAACCGGTGATGAGGAATAGTTGAAGTTGTTGTGACGCTCTGCTATGACAGGTGTTCTACTTCACTGTTTATAGTAGTTTTCTGCATTGAATTAAATATTCTACCCAAAACCTTTCTGCAAAAAGGCCATAGGCGACACAGGTTCCCTCCACTGTTACGAGTGCAGGAGAGGTTGCGGTCACGAACCCATCAATCACTGTCCATACAGCCACAGACCCTACAGTCACCGACCGTACAGTCACCGACCCTACAGTCACCGACCCTACAGTCACCGACCCTACCGTCACCGACCCTACAGTCACCGACCCTACAGTCACCGACCCTACAGTCACCGACCCTACAGTCACCGACCCTACTGTCACCGACCCTACAGTCACCGACCCTACAGTCACCGACCCTACAGTCACCGACCCTACAGTCACCGACCCTACAGTCACAGACACTATAGTCACCGACCCTACAGCCACAGAACCTACATTCATCCACCATACCGTCTATCTAATGAACTGAACCAGAGTGGTCATACCAACCTTGCGGGGATAATAGGGAGAGGATGTGTGGGGGAACTCATCCATGATACTGGGCAAACCATAATATTTCACTATGAAACAATTGATACTGAATTCAATGCAGTATATTTCTTACGCATTCAACATAGGCAGGCCTCAAACAAAGCCTCAGAACATTCATCTTAATCACTATTATTTACAAAAACACTCGTTTCAATGCACTACGCATAAGATAAGCGAAACGTTCACTTGTGGGTGGTTCAACGCGTGGCTTCATCAGCCAGTACTGAGTACCAGCCGATGGTGCACACTACAAAATATGGATTGACCGCCAAGCATTAAGAGTTATTAGCTGTTGCTAGACGCAGCAAGTCTGAGATCTGTGGCAAACATTTTTAAAGGTATTATTAATTTTTGCAGAGAGAAACCGTCTAGAATGAACAAAGGCATATATAAATTTGATGTGTATGTTTATATTTTGGGCTGCTGTCTCATTCAATAACCAGCTCAGAGAAATCCACAAAAAAATTGTTTTAAATATTGTCATGAGACAATCTTAGGGTAACAGAAGTAATAGGTAGTGATACAATTCTGAAGGAGGCGAGGATGTTTGGCAAGGTGTTTAGATACAAGTCATAAACCAACTGTCGTGGACGATACATGCATTCAGTTCAATATAAACACATGAAGAACACGTCACGGTAGAATAGTTACACTAGCTTAAGATGATATTCCAAGAAAAAATAGATTGTTATTATCCCTTCAATCAAATTGTAATGTATTTGACAATAGTGGCTTATAAAAGACTGTCACCATGAAGTGAACAGGTTATTGGTTAAGCATGACTACTATGGGTTCATAAATGCTGCTCTTTCCTGATAGTTATTGTCAAATGTTAGATGACGTACCACTCTTGATGTACCACTCTTGTAGAATGTAGGACGATGTACCACCACTCATGATGTACCTCTCTTGTAGATTGTAAGATGTTGTATCACTCTTGATGTACCACTCTTGTAGAGTGTAAGATGATGTACCACTCTTGATGTACCACTTTTCTAGATATAAGATGTTGTACCACTCTTGATGTACCACTATTGTAGAATGTAAGATGTTGTACTACTCTTGATGTACCACTCGTGTAGAATGTAAGATTATCTACCACTCTTGATGTACCACCCTTGTAGAATGTAAGATGATGTACCCCTCTTGATGTACCACTCTTGTAGAATATAAGATGATGTACCACTCTTGATGTACCACTCTTGTAGAATGTAAGATGATGTACCACTCTTGATGTACCACTCTTGTAGAATGTAAGATGATGTACCACTCTTGATGTACCACTCTTGTAAAATATAAGATGGTGTACCACTCCTGATGTACCACTCTTATAGAATGTAAGATGATGTACCACTCTTGATGCACCACTCTTGTAGAATGTAGGATTATGTACCACTCTTGATGTACCACTTGTAGAATGTAAGATGATGTATCACTCTTGATGTACCACTCTTCTAGAATGTAAGATGATGTACCATTCTTGTAGAATGTAATATGATGTACCGCTGTACCACTCATGATGTACCACTCTTGCACTCGAAATGGAGACAAGCCAGCAGCTGAACATTTATCTCTAGGGACCCATTTTAAGGTTGCATGCCAAAAAACAGAGAGAGGAAAACGAATATTTTAGAATTAAGAATATTAAAGTAGGTTGACCTTACAGGTTTAATTAGGTACATACCTGAAGCATCAGTTGATAGCACTGGGAATCGGGTGACCTGTTCTTGCATAGACTAAAGCTGGTATTTATGAACAGAAAGGACAATATGGTTGCCCAGAAAGGTGCTCTCTTTTGAGACTTCAAATACAATAGCATGTTATGCAATGATGGCTCCTTCAGCTTGAAGACTTTTCTCGTTGCATTTGCAAGCTTAGCATCATTTTTCATCTATGAACTAGGCGCGCTCCCATTATAACACGGCTTAGCATCATTTTTCGTCTATGAACTAGGCGCGCTCCCATTATAACACGGCTTAGCATCATTTTTCGTCTATGAACTAGGCGCGCTCCCATTATAACACGGCTTAGCATCATTTTTCGTCTATGAACTAGGCGCGCTCCCATTATAACACGGCTTAGCATCATTTTTCGTCTATGAACTAGGCGCGCTCCCATTATAACACGGCTTAGCATCATTTTTCGTCTATGAACTAGGCGCGCTCCCATTATAACACGGCTTAGCATCATTTTTCGTCTATGAACTAGGCGCGCTCCCATTATAACACGGCTTAGCATCATTTTTCGTCTATGAACTAGGCGCGCTCCCATTATAACACGGCTTAGCATCATTTTTCGTCTATGAACTAGGCGCGCTCCCATTATAACACGGCTTAGCATCATTTTTCGTCTATGAACTAGGCGCGCTCCCATTATAACACGGCTTAGCATCATTTTTCGTCTATGAACTAGGCGCGCTCCCATTATAACACGGCTTAGCATGCATGTTATTTCTATAGATGATCCATTGGAACACTCTTTGTCAAATGCTCCATGTTTTCCAGCTCAATAAGAAGTATTGATGACAAGTCCGCTCCATTGTCACATATAATCTAATTGTATTATTATGAACTGTTGCTTCGTTTCGTAGAACTCTCAGTTAAACATAAGTCAAGTGCTAAATTCACAAACTACAACAAACAAACACCAATGATAAATGTACCAGAATATTAAGAAAGAAACTTTGCATATGTTTTTCTAAACATTGTTTCCACTTTTCTGAAGGACAACATTATGAACTGATATATTTGTTAACTGAACGTTAAACATGTGGAGGTAAATAGTATGCACAATACATAACTTTGCAGATAACCGTTTAGAAATTTTCTTTCAAAGCTCTGCATTTCAAAAGAGCGATCATGTCTTCCTTCTTCGATCACTCTCCCACGAAATTATACTGCTGTCCAGGATATCAAGTCCCCTCTGAATTGCAGAATTACCCATCGTATCTTTTCCAGCGGTTGCGCGGCTGTTTCCAATGATTTATTGGGACTCTTAGAATAGTTCATGCACGACTTTAATACGGCTCAACTTGTCTTTTTAATTCCACTACCAGGTATTATTTTTATGATAGAGATGTTTTTGGGTCGATCGAGGAATAAAATCTGATGAAATAATGCACCAGGGACTCCAGGAAGGGTCAATTATTCGTTACTGATGACATCAGCATTGCTGTTTCTGCCTCTCCCAGGACAGGTGAAACCATCGTCCTCTCAACCAAACTGAGTGTCTACAGCCTGGCAGGTTGATGACGCGTCTTCAGAAACCATGTGCGTGTATCAGCTGCTGGGGCACGCAAAAAAGATATCAATAATTCAAACTCCTCCGAATTTGCTAAGTTAAGGTTGCTGAGTATGATGTCCGCAGATACTATTATGTAAGAAAATACGTAGATGTTGCTTCTCGCATTTGATGCTATTCAGGTTCGGTTCAGAAACACATATTGCTATACGTGTCGTGTTAACTATCTTAGTTATGCAGATGATATGGTGCTGTTAGCACCGACTCTCTCAGCATTGCAAAAGCTTCTTGATATCTGTATCAAATTTGCTGAACCTCATAATATTGTATAGAACACTGCAAAAACTGTATGTATGTTAGTTAGATCAAAGGGTCCTAGTTACTACCTATCGACTGAGATAAAACTAGGCGGCGTTGCACTGGATTATGTGGATGAATTTCAATATCTAGGGCACATCATCACAGCAGATTTCACAGATGACAAGGATGTTGCAAGTCAAACAAGGCGGCAAAATGCAGTTGGTAACATGCTGATACGAAAATTCTCGTTTGCACCAAGGGAAGCTAAAATCCAGCTCTTCAAATCATATTGTTATCCGATTTATTGTAATGCACTGTGGATAAAATATTTTCAATATAGGGTGAGGAAATTGACAGTGAGTTATAATGACACATTTAGACTGCTGATGCAGGTCCCTCGCTCGACGTCAGCGAGCAGGTTTTTTGATGAAAACCAATCAGATCACATCAAGGTTCTGTTCCGTAAAGCGGCACACAGCCTTATGATTCAAGTTATGAACTCCCCAAATGAAATCCTCGTTGCAATCTGCTCTGGTGATGCGCTCGCTGCCTCGTCATTGTTAGGGCGATGGAGAAAATTACTATACGTATAGGCAGGATAGAGTTGTATGCCGTAACTTATTCTTAGTTGTGTGCGGTAATTATATAATTTAGTTCGCACTATAATCCTATAATAAGATGTCTCAATTGTAATACTATGCCCATGTTGGTTGTCAATGAAGCTTTTACAGTTATTATTATTTTTATTGTAATACTGGGCGGATATTCAACACGTGGTCACCCAAAAATGGGCTACGGCCAAACACCAGGCTGTGAGCCCTCACCGGTCGGTGACCCAATACCAGATAGCCCAACAATGCACTGACCTAATATTTGGGCGTCGACCCAACAACAACTCTACCATGTTATCAAAAATTCCGCTCTAAGTCCACTTCAGCCAATACACCCTGAAATAAACCCATCAACTCTATTGCTGTGTCGTGTTCAGCTGCCGATAGTTCGTGGATCCTCTTGTTCGAAATCCCTCTCTTGACTCCGTAATGCCTCAGGCTGAAAGATGTTGGCCGATATTGGTTTGCTATTCCAGCAGCAAGAAAGGAGGCTAATGCAAAGGTCTTGTTGCTAGGAGAGGAAACAAGGCAGGTTTTTCTGTTTGACAGTAAACTAATGAATAAATAACAGTCCTTAATCAGAAAGAAACTGTACATCAGCGTAGACAAGGAATCTAAACTACCAGTAATGAAGAGCTATAACCCTCAGATCAAATAATCTAAACTACCAGTAATGATGAGCTTTAACCCTCAGATCAGATAATCTAAACTACCAGTGATGATGAGCTTTAACCCTCAGATCAGATAATCTAAACTACCACTGATGATGAGCTTTAACCCTCAGATCAGATAGTCTAAACTACCAGCAATGATGAGCTTTAACCCTCAGATCAGATAATCGAAACTACCAGTGATGATGAGCTTTAACCCTCAGATCAGATACTCTAAACTACCAGTGATGATGAGCTTTAACCCTCAGATCAGATAATCTAAACTACTGGTAATGATGAGCTTTAACCCTCAGATCTGATAATCTAAACTACCAGTGATGATGAGCTTTAACCCTCAGATCAGATAATCTAAACTACCAGTGATGATGAGCTTTACCCTCAGGTCAGATAATCTAAACTACCAGTGATGATGAGCTTTAACCCTCAGATCAGATAATCTAAACTACCAGTGATGATGAGCTTTAACCGTCAGATCAGATAATCTAAACTACCAGTGATGATGAGCTTTAACCCTCAGATCAGATAATCTAAACTACCACTGATGATGAGCTTTAACCCTCAGATCAGATAATCTAAACTACCAGTGATGATGAGCTTTAACCCTCAGATCAGATAGTCTAAACTACCAGCAATGATGAGCTTTAACCCTCAGATCAGATAATCTAAACTATCAGTGATGATGAGCTTTAACCCTTAGATCAGATACTCTAAACTACCAGCAATGATGAGCTTTAACCCTCAGATCAGATAATCTAAACTACCAGGAATGATGAGCTATAACCCTCAGATCAGATAATCTAAACTACCGGTAATGATGAGCTTTAACCCTCAGATCATATAATCTAAACTACCAGTGATGATGAGCTTTAACCCTCAGATCAGATAATCTAAACTACCAGTGATGATGAGCTTTAACACTCAGATCAGATAAAGTAAGAATGGTGAGTTCATCGTACCCTCACTGGTTACACGGTGAGGCGAAGCAAGTGCTGGATACGTCCATTTCACAGGGCATGATTTTGGACAGTGTAATCTGACGAAACCTCTAGAGTTATACTTTGCCCGCCACGGCGTGGTTGGCAATATTTTATTTCTAGTGTAATTTCTTTTTCTTCAAATAAATCCTTAATGGAAGAGGTAGGTTTCATCTCACTTTCCTAGCGGCAGTAACTGTCGGTACACGACACTGTCCGCAACAAGTCACGTCCAAAAAGATGTGAAAGTCAATATGAGGTACTCATCCCACACCCTCTATATTTTGATGACCTTAGATGTAACAATCTCACCGAAGACCTTCGCTGTATATCATAGTTATGAGTCTCTAATTATCATTGGCAGTTATGGGTTTCTAATTATCATTGGCAGTTATGAGTATCTAATTATCATTGGCAGTTATGAGACTCTAATTATCATTGGCAGTTATGAGTCTCTAATGATCATTGGCAGTTATGAGTCTCTAATTATCATTGGCAGTTATGAGTCTCTAATTATCATTGGCAGTTATGAGTCTCTAATTATCATTGGCAGTTATGAGTCTCTAATTATCATTGGCAGTTATGAGTCTCTAATTATCATTGGCATCTCACAAAACATCGGGTTACTAAGTATGTTCGATTCCAGTTCACGTTTACTGTCGGATCTACATTGGTTCATTGGTTTATCAGTTGAGCGAAAGAGTGCGCTACTTACAATTACCATTCAATATGTAGTTAGCACACTTAACTGCTCACTCAGTTACCCCGCCATGTTCCGTCAAAGAAAGCGGACTGTTATAGAGGTTTTGAACAGGTCTGAGCGACATCGTTTCCGTCGAACAATGTGAACTGGGATGTAGGTCATCATTGGGTCTGACCAAGATCCATGCCAACTGTAAATGAAGAAGAAAAATTCATCACACTCAAAAGGTATCGGATTCTTCTTGAACATTCCTTGTTTGAACATTCCTTCTTTCCCATCGGATCCGATTCAGTAGCCTGATAGACAGAGTTCACTACAGCGTGTGACTTCGTACATGGGACCGAGTGTGAACGGTTTTATGGATCTTACTTCCACAGCTGCGTTCAAGTATGCGACTCTTTCCGCAACTTGTCTCGATGAAGACCAATAGAAGTGTAGTTAAAGTATACACTAAATATGCACTATACTAGGCCAAAATGCTGGGTTCACACGATGTAAATTAGTAAGTTAGACCTGGTGAGGATATTCATCATTTATTTCCGTTATATGCGCTGAAAAAGCCTGGGATTGGAACGAACAAATCAGGGGCAAACAATCATTAGTATATCCGTCTTCAATATTAAGAGAAAATTTCACTTTAATTGCATTTTTTTATACATGGGAATGCAATAAACTTTATTAGATTGGGCAACGTCAGAAGATAAAACCATTTTTCTATTCTATTGCCACACATACTCTATGCGATATTTGCAATTAGATAAATGCCGATAAACTGAAGAGCTGCCCGTTTTGATTCATTTATTATATATTAATACTCTCTCTCTCTCTCTCTCTATATA